>JAYMSL010004039.1:0-11593 GCA_036897195.1 Plantago coronopus | reverse complement strand
ATTTTTCTTGGGTTTGGCCTTTTGCTGACTAGCACGTTTCCCCCCAATTCAGCTTGTTTGCTAGATTCAGGAATCTCCCTGGGGGAGCTAGCAGCCTGACTGGCTTTACCCGTACCAGTGCTCTTAGGCTGATCAGCAGCTTTATCAGCCTTTCTGCAAACTCATAAGAGTCACAGTAACAGGTGAAATGTTGACCATTTTTTCATGCCCAATTGGATGGTTGTACAGGTCTTGGTTACAGCTCCAATGCAACATGTAACAGTCCTCGGCAACACCAAGATTGCAGCTCCAATGCATGTTCATGTAGTCAAAGATTCCAACAGTCATATGCATTCATCCATGTTTATGAAAATTATGCATTCATCCATTCATGAAAATTAAGCACCTCCTAATCTAACCATTCATGCTTCAGTCAACACCAACAAAAACACCAATGAATGTGAAGAACCAAAACAATATGCTCACTATAAATTCAAGCTTTCTTTTCATTGTTTTACCATCAACACAAACTGAAATTTAGCAACAATGGATATGCGTTCACAAATTCAAGAGAGGCTGAATCACCATCTCACCATGGGAATAAGGTACTTAGCTAACATCACAATCTCTTTTTAACAGCTATGATACATATATAACTACTCATATTACATCTTAATAAGGACCATGATGCTAATGGCATCCTAATCCAGTGGCCAACCTTGCTCCAACGTCTCCTTGACGTCCAATACAGAGCTGCAGAGATCAGGGCTATGGAGGGGGATACTTTTCGATTGGAAGCTGCTGACACATGTGCAAGATTGCTGCACATCCAGGTTATTGTGAAGAGACTTGGATGGAGGGGCTCTGCACTAGAAAGTGAGCTAATTGCCATGGACAAGGATGGATTTGGACCTCCACCTGAAAATTTGAATTGGTCATTTGCTTCTGCAGCACAGAGCTTTGTCATGGATCTCATTGAGTTCGTTACGAATGGACATGAATATCTCTAGAGGAACTAGTCTCCTCTGTTTCCTTCAATTCTGCTGCTATGCCCTGTTTCCTTCAATGTTTCTGTTTCCAGCTTCATTGTATGCTCAAGATGAGCTGAACTAATTTGAAATAAATCGATGTTGCTCTGTTTCAATACTAGCTGCTGCACTATTCCAATTTCTCTTTCGATTTCTTCCAATAAATCGATGTTGCTCTGTTTTTCCATATAACACGAACTTGTCGCCGGTAGCCTCGTCGGCAGCCTTCTCGCCGGTAGGTTCGTCGTCGGCCGTCTTCTCGTAGGAATGAATGATCAATTAGGGTTTTATTCATATCGATTTTGCTCTAGACTAGGAAAAGGAAAAGAGGGCTAGGGTTAGGGTTCTTCAATTTGGGAGAAAGAATTGTCCTTTTTTGTTTTGTGTTTTGAAATTAATTTTCAATTTTATTATTTTTGTTTAATTTTCAATTTAATTATTTTTGATTTTTAAATGGAAATACCAGATTAAATCACAACATAACACGTGTCCTGTGCTGGAGAGTGGCTTTCACGCGCCACATTCCGATGAAAAAACTCCAAGGTCAGCTCAATTTTAAAATCGTATGTCATCTTTCCGGTTGGTTACTATTTCGTATATAAATTGTACCATGATAATGTTTCGTATATAAATTGACAGTGGTACAACGTAACCTGAATTTTAACCCTAACCTGCATAACATATTTCACTAATTTTTTTATTTTTATGTAATTATAAAAGTAGTATTTTTTTTAAAGTACACAACGGACTGAGTGGCCAAACACTCTACTCTGTTAAGAGTGCTCTTAACACACTTTTTTCACAAAAAATGTGTGTTTGACCAAGCACTCTACTAGCACCCTTAACACACTTTTATTCTTACTATTTATTCCTTTCACACTATTACACATACCCCACACTTTTCTATATTAAACACATATCCGACCTGTTACACCTTTCTTACACATCTCTTACACCCCTATAATATTCCGTACTAAAACCTACCAAATACAAATTATTATCCAAACACAATTATCAATTCTATACTAACAATTATTTCACTATTCATCTAAACACAATTATCAATTTTTTTTTTTTTTTTGCGATGAAACTGATACTTGTATTGATTAAGAAAGCGAAATCATAGTACATAGGCAATATCAGCAGGCAATGTACTGAGCCCCTGACTAAATTCTTGCACATGACTAGCTAATTGATGAGCTAGGCCATTAGCAGACCTATGGACGAAATTAAAAACAACTGAATGAAAAACAGAAGCTAGATTTCTAATGTCTTCTACTATAGATCCATTCGGGGCCAAACACCTATCTGCTTGCTGGCAACTCTCGATCACACCTTTGTTGTCACCTTCGAAGATAACATCAGCAAAGGAACATTCTGTAGCGAGCAATACAGCTTCTCTTAGTGCAATGCACTCTGCTATTTCCGGCTTGGTAATATGGCAGAATCTGTTCCGTCGCCAAGCTATAACTTCCCCAAGATAATTCCGGGCGACTACCCCAATTGCTGCACCTGTGGCCTGGTTACACGCAGCATCAAAGTTTACTTTCACCTGTTGTTGATCAGGCCTGGACCACTGTGGCATGGGGGAAGGGTTCCTCGGCACTTTGTACATGTTCTGAGCTGATTGGAACTGCTGTAAGTACCTCAGCGGGTGTGAACGGTTGACGTAGCCTTTGGTTAATACTCTCACTGACTCGGGCTCGCACGACTCCAATTACCTCATTTATCTGCTCATCAGTCGGCTGTCTAGATTTGAAGATTCCGCTGAAGTATTCGTTCACAATATTCCCCATCTGAGCAAAATCAGTACGTATATTACCCTCGGAGTCTCGTAGCCCTTCGATCTCATTCTTCTCAGCTCGATTTTGTGCCTTTGAATGGAAAAATCTCGTATTTCGATCCCCTTCTACCATCCATTGTGTTTTTGCCCGTTGACTCCACATCAATTCTTCTTTATCGAGCCACTCCTCCAACTGGATTTTAACAGCTTTGGCTCTTTCTCGAGTTGTCTGTGTCTGCGGCTGGGAATGGAGTTTTTCCAGCTCGCGCTTCAGCCTAGCAGTTTCCAGTTTAACAGAGCCAAATCGGCTCTGCTCCCATGCGACTAGACCCAATCGACAAGACTCCGCAGATTCTAAGAATTCCACATCACTCATCCACGAATCAGATACAACCTGGGCACACTCCTCCATCTTTAACCACATACTTTCAAATCTGAATCTTTTTCTTGTTCGAGGATGACGGCGGGCAGCTTGGGGAGATGGTTGGGTTTGGCGAAAATAGGTAAGGATGGGGAGATGGTCTGAATTTCGGGTAAAGAGATGCTGGGTTTGTGAATGGGGATAAAGGAGACGCCAAGCAGGAGTGCAGAAAGATCTGTCTATTCTACTTTCAATGTGTGTGGAAATATCTTGTTTGTTTGACCAAGTATATGGGTATCCAATGAAGGGCAATTCAGTCAGCTCACAAATTTCCATGGTGTCCCTTATGTTTCTCAAACGCCATTCAGGTACTGGAAGTCCTCCTTTTTTATCCGAATTCGACGAAACTTCATTAAAGTCACCACATACTAGCCAGGGACGATGAGAAAGACCAGCTAGGTGTTTCAGAAGGTTCCACGTACGCATACGAAGGTTATGATCTGGTTCCCCATAGAAGCCGGTAAATCTCCAAGAGGAACTAATGTTAGGCAAATTGATTGAGGCATCAATATGATTGGGTGAAAAGCTTTGGAGTAGGACATCAACATTTTTTTTCCACAAAAGAGCAAGACCCCCAGCCCTACCTTGAGCCAGGACGCAAACACCAAACAGTCTAAATCTCTGTTTTATCTTATTTATCCCAATTTCTCCCAATCGGGTATCTATGAGAAAAATAAGATCGGGGTTATGAGTACAGAGAAACTCTCCTAGCGCTCGAACTGTCCAAGGGTTCCCCAATCCCTGACAGTTCCATGTAAAGCAACTCATTGGGATAGGCGGGGCTGCTCGGCAGCCTCCGCCTTTGAATCAGAAGGTGGGTCGATAACTTTGGTTTTCTTACTTGCTGGGTTGGGTTGCATAATAGTCAAAGTAGTCTTGCGGGTACTTTTAGAGGCCGAATATTTCTTTGTGATGGAACCTACAGGTCTGCCTCGTTTCTTTGGAGTAGCAGCAGGAAGGGTAACTGATTGTGTTCTTTGGATTAGACTAATTGGACTGGGCGTGCATGGGGGCACGTTGAGAGCCTAGAGGTATTATTGGACTGGGCTGGACGGCATGAGTTTGAGCAGGCTGATGGAAGGTGAAAGTTGGGTTTGGGCTGAAGTGGTGAACAGAATTGGGATTGGGCCTAAGATTGAGCTGGTCCCGGTCCAGGTCTTGGTTTGGTGTGAAAAGAACAAGTTGGTTATTGGTAGATGAAATTGGGTCCACATTAGTAGGGGTTCTGATTATTTGCTGGGTGGTTGGGAGTGTATGGTACGTGTCCGAGTTTTCAGCAATAGTGGAACTCATGTCAACTGTTGGATGTTGGGGTCTAGGTTGATTTCCAAAATTACCCTCATCGCCACCTGCCTGTGCGCCTGCAGTAGCAGAGATCATTATCGGATTCCGGCGTTGCGTATCTCCCATACTCAGTCGAGCTTCATATCTCAGCCATTCTCCGTAACCCAATTTTGAATCATCAATCTTGTCTGATTCATTGAAACTCTCAATGCATTCCGTGCAATCACGAACAATATGCCCCATAAGTCCGCAAAAGTAACAGAAGTTAGGAAGTCTCTTTCATACATGAACCGTACTAGGATTGGCTGTTTACGGGGACCCTCAATATTCAAACACCGCAGAAGAGGCTTCGTGACATTAATTTTTACTCGAATACGCATAGATGTCGCTAACAAACCTCTGTTTTCCTCATCATCCATAAACACAAATTGTCCCATAGCATCGCCAATTACCTTTGCTATACCTCTACTTGCTCCACCAATGGGTAATCCAGAAACCCGCACATAGAACTCGCTGTAATTGAGATCAACCGTTAAAGGTTCATCTCCTTGTTGAATTGAGTTTAGAACAAGCAAGCTTTTTTCAAAACACCACCAGGCACGACGCAGGACCCGAATCTTTTCCGCTGCTAATTCAAACTGGAAAAAGATCCTATCACCTTCCAGTTTTTGCATCTTAACCGTATTGGACAATTTCCACGATTGATTCATAGTATTCTCAAACCCCTTGAAGTTTTTGATTCTGTTTCCAACGAGCCTTCCGACAAGGCACTTTTCCAGATCAACCACATCCCACGCCCCTTCCGGTACCGTAACTGTAGTTTCTTCCGCCACTTTCATCTTCACAAACTTATCCAGATCCTTAGAGGTTAATTGAGTCATGACGAGAGAGATGTGAGTGTAGAGTACTATCCAAGGCCACCTGTGAAAAGGGAAAGAAGCAAGACACAAAAGTAGGAGTAATCGGCACTGGGGGTAGGGGATAAAATAAAGAGGAATCCCCACAATTATCAATTCTATACTAACAATTATTTCACTATTCATCTGTTAATTAACAAAAAAAAAAAAAAAAAACTATACTATCAAACTCTTGTCCAGTAATTTTCTCAAATTAAAATAAGAGTTGTTTTGGCCAATGGAGTAATTTAGCAAACAAAACGTGAATGTCTTCCTCGCTGAAACCCTAACTACAGTTTTGCCCAGTATCAAAACAGAACACAATAGATCAGGTCAGATCGAATAACAAAGCTCTATCTATGGAGCATTCATGGCGTCTTAGACCTCCAACCAACAACAATATGTGCCCTGTCTGCTCCAATTTTCACTTTCCTTTCTGCAATCCTCCCCGAT
This sequence comes from Plantago coronopus, assembly GCA_036897195.1. Lineage (NCBI taxonomy): Eukaryota > Viridiplantae > Streptophyta > Magnoliopsida > Lamiales > Plantaginaceae > Plantago > Plantago coronopus. Next base: position 5,749 of record JAYMSL010004039.1, on the reverse strand, counting down.
ACTACACCCCACCACCACCACCATACTCCGGTCAATTATTCCATCACCAGCTACCGCCTCAACCTCCTCTACCACCGTATCCGCCTCCACCGCAACCGCAAATTCCACCGTCGCCGTGGGATGGTACCCCTAACTATACACCTGGATTAAATTCGAACTTTTCTGATTATGCTCAGACCAAGAGGATGAGATTAATAGATAATTCCTATCCTGTGGCACCTGAAGCTGAGAGGCGATTGAAATTGATTCGAGATCATGGATCTGCTGTCAGTAATATTCCTTTAGGTAGGAATTATAACTCGGAGCCTAGCAAATTTGCACGAAATGAGCAAACTTTCAGCCAAGAAGCTCCTAATGCACCCACAAAGCGGATGTTCGAAGAATCTAAAGTTTTTCAGCATCCAGAGTTCGGGCAGTCCCTTTTGCATAAGCAGAGTGATTATATGGTGTATGGAAATTTTCACACAGATCAAAATTGCAACAGTTTGGAGCTAAATAGAGTGAATCAGGAGAAGCAGGTGTTTGAGGACAAATCATTCCATCAACAAAGAAGAAACATCCCTATAGAATTGGTGGGGCAGCATAATGTAGAGCCATGGCCACCATATCATAGTTCAGATGTGAGTCCCGGCGGATTCTTTAATCGTCCGCATCCACTCCCCAATTCGCCACCCCCTCCACGCCCTGTGGGCTTCCAGTTTACAGCGCGTAGTTCTTCTGCACCGGGACCAAGCTCTTTATTTCCTGTTGCAGTGGGTTCAGCATCCTCTGCAGTGTCACCGTGTACTGTTTCTCAAGCCAATGCATCATCATCTATGCATTACTCTAGTAAAGTATATGAGGTATGCTATTGCTAGTTTATAAAAGAAATTGGGTTGTTTGGTTTTATTAATCTTATGAAGAGTTAAATACTTGTTGTCGATCCTGCATTATTATGAGAAAGTCTTGAATGCTATTTCGTACTGGCAAAACCTTTTCCTCATCTCCCGGAAACAATTCGCAATCAGCAAAAGGAGAAATCTTTGTGCTGTTTTCTTATTTTTTAAGAGTAAACCACCATAATCATGTGATGTCTCTCCAACCGGAACCTATAGTTAATTTCTTGCAACTTTGTATGTAGGAAATGATATCATATGATACATCATTTTGCTTATGGAAGCACTTTTGATGTCCAATACTTTATCTAGTAAGTCAACTAGTATGTCCAATACTTTATCTAGTTCTGAAGGTTAGCAATACTCGTGGGACGCATTGTATAAACAACTAGAAATACGAGGATATAGTGGGGTTGGTTTGTGGATTCTGGATGTGACCAGTGCTTTGGGTCTTCAAATCTTCTATGCCTGTTAGTTGGTAGGGTTGCTGTATGTTTTGAGGGTTCTTATATGTGTAGGATGTGCAGGAAAGTTGTTTCCTATATTCATGCATGAGGTGTGCTTACAGATTTCAGTGATTCACACTTAAGTTGTGCTTGGTGCTATTCAATCTATTTATTGATTTTGGCAAGTGTGTGTGTCTCAGGAAAATCAAACTCATAACACATCATCCAATTTACATATGGGAGGAAAGGATGTGTTTGCCATGCATCATCCTTCGCCAGATAAAGCCAAAGTTATTGATGCATCTCTCATTTTAAAGCATCCGCATCGTGCCAGCCGCCCAGATCATATTGTAATCATCCTTCGTGGACTTCCAGGTCTTTAAATTCTCATTTTAATTCTCCTTTCCCTGAACAATTATCATTTCTTCAAACCAGTCTGCTGATTGCTGACTTTATGCTGAAGTATCCATCATCAGGAGAAACTTATTTTTTGTTTTACTTTCACATCAATCATAGAAACCTTTTGTAAATTGAAACGACAAAATGACCCCAGTACCTATCAATCTCTTGAATATACTGTCTGGAACTTGGTATAAATAACAATCTAGGATTACCAGGATACATAGGTTGCATTTTTGTGCGGGACTACGTTGTAATGGATTAAGATAATTCTAAAAGCTCCTCATTAGAGCAATATCAATGTCTCTGAAATTAAGGTGTCATGGGTTGTGTAATTTGTGTTTAACGTCCCACCCTATAAATTTGAATTTATTGTTAGAAAAGATAGGTGGTGCGCTTGTCTGGTGTACTCACGCAAAATATGTGTTGTCATTACATACTAAAGCTTATCTAGTTATTACCAATTTTTGTTTTTGTTTCTTTTAATCTAGTTTACTGTAACACATAACATTGTTCTAATAGAATTTTCCTTCAAGTATGTTTTTCCAAGTCATTAAATGACCATTTACTGAGTACCATGCATCTGGTGGTATCTATCAGTTTTTGGTATTTACTTTGTAATCGGTTTATGTGCATGTGTATTAGTATTAGGTCGAGTCTAAGTATTGCAAATGTATATTTTAAGCATCTACCAAGACTTCATGTCACATAACAAACTCTCCCTGGGAACTTTGAAGGACTTTTGTGGTCTATTTTCTTCGTTTTGTTACATTGATGAACACATAACTCGCTGAAGTCATAATACCACTACCTATTATTATTGTATCTAAGACTATCCGCATGCCTTAAACTTTATCAAACCCACTATCTCTGCCACGTCAGTATTCCACGATCAAACCCAATCATACTCTACTACAACTCCAACCATTAAACTCTATCAAACCCAAAGTACTTTTTTCTTTTAAACTTTACGCTTTTGGTTTATGTTAGATGTCATTAATGAATTTTAATAACATCGTAATGGTTGATGATAAATTTCCTATTAATTTCGATTTTGCATGCATGTTTTTCATTTTTAGAATCTGTAACGCTGTTTAATTATATGAAAATTTACCTTGTATTATATTTCAATATTTTAAATTTACAAGTGGTGTTTTAAACTTTACAAGCAAGTGATATATGAAACAAAAATTTATTGGTCGCTGCAAAGAAAAAATAAAAAAAGAGAAGGAGAAACAAAACTAATAATTGTTTTTTTAACAAAAGCAGAAACAAAGAGATTTAAGGTTGGAAAAAGGAAGAAAGATTAAAATTGTGAGAAAGGGTGAAAATGGGGGACTCCATATTATGGATTTGCCACCTCCTAGAGTAGAAGCCATCTTCTGTTCACAACCTTGCTCCTTGTTATTTGATGATTAACAAATTAGTGATCGAGATCGTTAATCATTTGAATGAAATGAGTAGTGGATTATTTGAAAATATTCATAAAATTGAAGTCTAAGGTGGGAGAAAAAATTCATGTAGAAAAAGGTACAAGATGTATGAAGAAGAAGAGGAGAAAAGAAAGAAAACAGAAGCTAATAATGACAATTTGGAATATTTAGAGAACGGTCACATCTTCCACTTTTTTCAGTTAGCTCCTTGGTCTTCCTCATTTACCTTAATTGCCTCCAATCCCTCCTTTTGATCAATATAAAAGATATTATCAAATTAAATACTAATGGAAGTATCGGGTCAACCCTCCGAGTTGACCCAACCTGGTAGTCTCCTGGTCAATTACCAGGTTCGGCTATGAAAAAATAGATCTAAGCTCAAATCTGAATACATCCTACTCAACCCTCAGAATTGAAATGCACTAGTACAAAACGAAATAGCACCAAACATTATAAACATCAATCTAATTGCAAAATGTATATGTTTTTTTTTATTTTTTTCAATTTAACTGCTTGTGTAGTATGTATTATGAATTCTAAATAGTGACCATTTCATTATGTTTTCAGGTAGTGGTAAGAGTTATTTGGCAAAGGTTTTACGTGATCTGGAGGTTGAAAATGGTGGCAATGCTCCACGAATTCATTCAATGGACGATTATTTTATGACTGAAGTTGAAAAGGTATTCACTTGCCTGGTAAAGCTGAGTTTTAAAAACCATAAAATTAATTTCAAATTTAATTCTTACTATCTATGGCTTTCGGTTTATGATTCGTGGTAAATTGTTTCCTTGTAAGTTGTGAGCAAGTTCCAGTCAATCATTTCTCAAATTCTTTACTCTGGTTTGCAGGCTGAGGATATTGAGAGTTCTGGTTCAGGTCGGCGAAAGAAGCCGGTTTCGAAGACAGTCATGGAGTACTGTTACGAGTCCGATATGGAAGAGGTGATCAATTAGTTTGATTATTGTGTTTATCTATTATTTTGAATGTTTGGAATTATTTACTTGGGTCTCAAGCGGTTTACATTTTCTTTTTTCATACCAACAAAAGTCTAGTCTTTCTGGTGGGTATTTTTAGTTCTCTGATCTCTTGCTAGAGCCAGTTCCTTGTAATGATTCTAGGGTGCTAGAGTTGCTTTGATGGAAACCTTGGTAAATGGTGGGTTCCATGAGTTTTGCTCTTTTTTCTTGGGATGTTTTATTAGCAAAAGCAAGAGACCAAACAATAGTGAGCTAACAAAAGACCTAAATTCAAAATCAAACCTGAGATCTGCCTGATTTACTGACTGGACCCCTGCTGTAGTAAAAGCTGAAATATATCAGATATGTGATGTTGCCAGTCATAATGCCAGTACATTCTTCAGTTCACTCTGCTAACACCTCCACTTCTCTCTACTTCCCACTCCCACTCCGCCTCCAAACCCTTCTCCTCTGCCCTGAAATCCAGCGAGATCTGCCCTTGCTTCTGCCTGCGGCCTTGCGCCACGGAAATGGTCGAGATTCTAGGTCGGTGAAATTCCCCCAATTTCTCATAGGATGAACAATGTTTGAATTGGAGAATCGCTGGATGTTGCACATTTACTGGAAAATGGCTACTTGTAGGGTTTTGATTAGTTGGTTCAAGATATTGCCTCCAGAAAATACATGCTCTAGTAGCAGCCTCTGCTTAGATCTTTAGTGATTTTCCCTTCCAACAGTCGCTATTTTTTGACTTTTCAGTTGTTCGTGAAATTCCATCTATTTATCACTTTCAAGTTTGAACATCTGCTACAGTTTCGTGCTCGAGTTGTAGAGAAGCTTGTCATATGAAAGTCATGGAAAATCCTCCCAATTTTTCTTAGAATTAGGTGGGACCTGGAAGGTGTGTCAGTGACGTGTGTTTCTGGGTATTTGATTGGATTTGTTAGGATTGGGTATGTATAATTGAAATCATTATCAACTTATGTTGTGATTTATTTTTAACATTGAATGGTAGACGCTGTAGCTCACATCTCTTATATTTTCAATATCATAAAACATCACACGTTTTGGTATAGCATGATTTTATAAAAATATATTTTTGTCATGTTCTACGTAAGAGCCCAATGGTATTAATAAAGCCTTCATATCTTAATGAAAATTATGTTTTATTGGTGAAGCAGTTGTTTGTGAACAAAAACCATGTTTATTAGTTTGGAAATGCTGAGATAACTAGATTAGGGTACAATTAGAATAAATGGGATACCTAGAACTTCATTTATTTTGCAAATGATGGAGAAACCTAAAACTTCATTTTTTTGTTATGAATAGGAGGTCTTATATTTCTGAGATATGCCTACTCTATACTGAAAAAGAACAAACAATTTACGGAATTGGTCCATATTTCTGGTGACCGTCCCTTTTCTCATGCTATGGATATCCCTTAATATGTACTTTGTCACACGCGCATACTCACACACACACACGCACACACCTTTTCTCAACAGCAAATTAGTCAATTTATCAAATGACAACGAAGCGCAGCTCAGTTGGTAAGACGCTTCCCCTCCAACCAATAGGTCGGGGGTTCGAGTCACCTTTGCCTCTTCAAAAAAAAAAAAGTCAATTTATCAAATGGTTAG
>JAYMSL010004038.1:0-11596 GCA_036897195.1 Plantago coronopus | reverse complement strand
GTATTAAGGGAAGTCCAGAAATCACTCTAGACAATCAAATGATTGAATCAAGTCAGTGCACAAAATCTGCTTCATCATAGCTAATTGTATATTGCCATATCTTTGTAATTAAGTCTATGTAACTACTCTTGTAATCACTATATATATAGCTGAAGCAACAGGAAATAAAATCATCCATTTCCATCACTTGTTTACTACTCTATAAATAGTATCCGAGCCGAGTGATTCTCGATCTTGCTTTCAATTTCTGTCAATTATCTGAATTATTCTTCTCGCACTTGTGTGTGTTCTTTTTGTAATTATTCTCGTGCTCAATCGCCGCCACAGACTCCCCTGGTTGATTTTGATCCGTCTTTGCTTCCGGCTTCTCTGTATTTTCTCCATCCGGCCGATCAACCTGCTTGAGACTAATAAGGGAAAAAAAAGCTCAAGTGCACAAACTATTGATTTACTGGCCACACCGTCAAGAGTTGTTACCAGTTGATAGGTTATCCACTAAGGTGGACTTGACCAAATCGCCATAGGAAAGCTCATGCACATGCAACTGTTGCGGATAATAATGAAGTCACTACAAAAGAGGACATGTCAACTGATTTATGTGCTCAATTCTTGCAGTTTGGAACTGGAACTCTTACTAGTGCTAATGGTGGTTCTCAGGCTACTCCACACACTGCTGCTACGTACTGTGATCACATAGCACATTCCCTAGATCACTAAACAAACCATTACAAGGGGCTAGATCACTAAACAAACCATCACAGGGGTAAATTATGTCTTTCTTCATTGAAACTTGAAGGACAATAATGTAAATAATACAGTTAAGACTTGTTATTCAGGGAATTTAGCTTACTAACAGTGGACACAGGAAGTTTACAAACAGACATGTGATACACAGGCAAAGAGCTAGTAACAGAAGCAATCAGCACACTCCTACCAGCCATTGAAAGAAACCTAGAGTAAGTTGGAAAACTGTGTGTATGCCTAAAAGACTGGGTGGATTAGGGATAAGAGATTTAACTAAACTTAATACTGCTTTTCTTGCTAAACTTGCTTGGAGATTAACCTCCAAACCTTCTTCTCTATGGGCTAAAATTCTTCAGCACAAATATTTTCCTCAAAAATCATTCTGGGAAGCTAATGTTAAAGCTTCAGATAGTTGGTTTTGGAAACATGTCATGTCTGCTAGGGAGTTTATTAAGGCTAATGGTTGCTGGAAAATAGGTAATGGAACCCAAGTGAAGTTCTGGAAAGATGTTTGGTGTGACTTAGGGCCTCTCCAGCATCATGTTCAAATTTAGGTTGCACCTGACATTTGTGTAGATTCTATGATAACTCAGGGTCAATGGAATATTCATAAACTGTTGGAAGTTGTTCCTCCTAGGTTGATTGCTGTCATAGTTAGGGTTCCTATTTCTGCAGGGTTGGATGAATTTATATGGAACTTAAACTCCTCTGGTAAATTCTCTGTTAAATCTGGCTATAATGTTCTTGCTAATCAGGCTAGTATAGGACCCCATCTTCCTTGGATGAAAATTTGGAATTTACAGGTTATGCCTAGGATTAAAATCTTTCTCTGGCAAAGCATCTTGAATAAGTTACCTACTTTAACTAGACTAGCTAAGATAGGAGTTGTGAATTCTGCTACTTGTGTGTTATGTGATAGCTGTCCTGAGACAATAGACCATCTTGTGTTTGATTGCACTGCTTTTAACTGGTGTAGAGAAACTGTGTTTAGCTCTCAAAGATTAAATAGATGTAAGTCTCTTATGACAACTATGTTCAGCAATGATATTGATAAAAGTACTGTTCTTAGTGCTGCTAGTTTTGCTTGGATAATATGGAACACCAGGAATAAATACATATTTCAGCATACTCACTTTACTAATAGAGATGTTTATCAAGCTTTTATCTCTAATTCCCATGATCATAAAGTTATGTTCCCTGGTAAGTTCAGTAAGTCTGTTTCTGTCACTTTTAAATGGAAACCTTGCACTCATGCTGAGATTACTATAAACTCTGATGGTTCTGTGCTTGGGAATCCTGGTATTGCAGGCATTGGTTGTGTTCTAAGGAACACTGCTGGTGATTTTATTAGAGCTGCAGCAGGTTTTATTGGCATAGCTAATAATAACACTGCTGAGCTTATGGCTGCTAAAATGGGTTTATTTTTAGCAAACCAGTTAGGTTATCAAACTGCTAAGCTCAAGACTGACTCTCTCTATGTTTATATGTGCTTATGCAGGCATCAACAAGCAACATGGAAGGACCAACAACACCTGGAGGAAATTCACAGAACAATGCAGATGTTTAAGAGCTGTGACATATCTTTTGTCTTTAGAGAAGCAAATGGAGTTGCTGATGAACTAGCTAAGTGGGGAGCTCACACTGCTCAAGCTACTCAAAATTTCAGTTGTAATAGTACTAGTAATCTTAGTTTTGATCAGCTATCAAACTCTTTGCGATGGAATGTTTGGGATGTTTGCCCTAGCTGGCTTAGTAGATTAGTTGAACGGGATAAAAACAGTAGCTATAAGCGTGCTGTTAGCTCTATTGCAGCACCAGCTTTTGATCTCCTGGAAACAGGAACTTTTGATGTAAATTAGTTTATCTTAATAATAGTAGCATTTCCTGTTCAAAATAGAAAAAAAGACTTGTTTAGTTTTTAGCACAAAATAAAAGAAAAACACACCCGTTGAACCAAAAATGTAATTGATTATCTAGTAAGGTTTAAAATGTAATTAGATACGCTAATAAGAGTAGTTAATATAATGCGTCCTATAATATTTTAACTTTAACAAATACCTGAGTGTAACTCATGTATTAATTGGTCTATCACTAATTTATTTCACAAATTTGCATTATATAAGATTTCTTAATAAGTATGGAAATCTTTAAACTTAAAACATAAAAGTAAAAGAAGTAAATAAAATAAAACGGTAGTAGTTTGTAATAATTTGGGAATTAGAAATAAAACCCAAATCAACCTTTGATTTTGACAGCACTAAAATATGGCGTAAGCTTCGAAAAAAACATGTAGAAAACTAGCAAATGTAACACTTGAAACTATGTGCGCGACTGTATGTATGATGTATCATTTTCAATACAAAGCTAATGAGAAAAAAATCAAAGGGCTAAGAAGGGAAGAGAGTTGGAAGAAAAGATCATGTGGCTATAAATGGAACAAGAAAAACACAAGTTGTTATTACTTATTACTAACTTAATTAAGACCATATGATATAACAACTAGTAAATGTATTATATAACCAACAATTTTGTTTTGTGAATATTATATATATACCGAGACTGAGTTTTAAATGTGTGTGTGTGTATGTGTAGAATAGTAGTCCATAATTTATCCATCTCTATATATCTACGTCGAATGATCGATCCATATATAATGCTACTCATGACATACATATCTAAAGATTAAGGGTAAGGCCCATCTTCAGTGGACGTCACTCACCCTAGCCCACCTCCAGTCCAAACAACATGCACCTGCCTCACATCACCACCATTGCTTTTCCTTTCATATTCCAAATATAATACATACTTCTTCCCCCTCCTTCTAACATTCACATTTTACCATTTTGATTGTCTTTTTTAATATTTTTTCCCATTCTGTATATAATATTATCACTAATAATAATAAATATATTTTAAAGTACACTATTCTATTAACTTTTTAAAGTTTTTAAACCACTAACAATTAATATCTTTATTATTTAAATTTACTGTTAATACGTATTTGAAAATAATTTCTTATTTATTTATTGATTTAAAAGTCAAATGACAGTTTAGAAGGAGACGGACGAGAAAGTACAAGTACAACAACTCTTCAGTCTTCATACAAAGAACCTTATTTTCCAAATGATCTCAAAATTCCAAAATGGCCAAGTAATCAAACAAGACAAAACGAAGAAAAGATGGAGTTTTTCATTATATTCTTGTAGAATTATATGATAGGATGGGTGTTTACTGTCAAACTATGGGCCAAATTATAAAGAAAATCAACATGTGTAGTGCTCCTAGTGATTGGTTGATATGTCCCTTCACATTTATGGCTCGATTACTAGTATCACATAAATATAATTAAAGCAAGCCTTCTAAATTTGATCAATTAACCACTATACAATATCACGTTAACAAGATCCAAATCAAGCATCTTCTACTTAAATAAATAAAAGTTAATAAGGTATTTAGTAATATTACGATTACAACGGTTCAACATATTTTTATTCAATAATTAATCAAATATATCTCAAGTCACAATGCAAATGAAATAATCATTCATTGTGATGAAATCATTACCCATTACGAACATTAAACTCGTAATCTTTTGAATCATGGATATTTTAGTTTACCACTTAACTACAAATGCTTTAACGAGTTGGGTAAAATTTGGAGTAGTCATTTATTTTCAGTTTACTAATTATAACTTGAAAATGATATAAGGCGGTGAATAACCGAGATGAAATGGATGGTAGGAAGAAAGCGTGTGAGAGGTTGAATTAAAGTAGAAGATATTATTCGGACAAGTAATTAAGTTGACAGGGAAGGGTGGTTTCATAAGGATCCACAGAAAGACAAAGTAGGAATAAAAATAAAGAAGCTCTGTTTCACTTTCAATCACATCCATTAAATAAGTATCTACTTCTTCTTCTTCGTTGATGCTTGCAGGCACCCACATAATCAAAATCAAATAACGGGCTGTAATGAATCCATGTCACTCTTCAGATTCTGAGGCAATCAATTCAATGGTTTATAAATTTCCCCCAAGATTTGAGTTAGTTTTGCATACTCATCCAAATCCCAGCTAACCACGGATTTCTACGCCAACTTGCATTATTGTTTGTTATTTCTACAACAAGATATCAAATTAATAATCCATTTATATATAAAGACTAGCTAGGATCAGTCATTTCCTATTTCCACTTGTTCTGTTGTTTACTCCTACTGGTTAGGTTCTTTGAACCATTTCATTTTGTTGTGGTTCTTATCCATTCATGGGGTGCCCACCAAGCTCTCAAACTGAATTACTTTTTTCTCAAACTCAATCTTCATTTACAAATAATGCCACTTAGGAAATAAATAGCCTGATTGTTTTAAGTAGTAAAAGCAACCATTAACTTGTTTTTCAATAGGAGGTGGTTATCTGCTTTTTTAAGAAAAGCAAAAGCAAAAGTCATAAAATAAAACATTTCAATTTTGCTTTTTTTCTTTCAAAAGCAGAGATGTGCTTTTTCCCAACAATGACAAACACTACTTTACTACAAGTTAGTAAATTATTCGACGCCCCAATCACGCCTTCTGCTAATTAGACATCCATTCCTTGTGATTTTAGAGCTGGTTCAAACTTGATACCATTTTGAGAGAATGTATATTGTGTGTGGCTACTTATATACTTTTATTTCACACGCTCATTCACTTTCGGAATCACGTGAGTAATCTCAACTTATTAAGGATTTTAACAAACTTGTAACAATCAATTCACCTGCACGCAAGGGTTGGCTCAGTTGGTTAAACAGAGGTGAACTTTCCTCTTGATCACAGGTTCGAATCCTGCGGGAGGAGAATTTTCTGTGATTATGTCATCCTGTGGCATAGCCTTTCACGTTTGTGCGGTTAACTTGATTCACGTAGTTTGCATGCTATTACGTGAGCTAATTGGGTTTACCTAGTGCACGCTCAAAGAATAGTGGCTGCCGGTTCCCAATATTATGAAAGAAAAAAAAATCAATTCACCTAATGGTTAAAATATCTTAAGGTAAAAGACAACTCGATGCAATAGAAGTATGGTACAATGTAGGATATTTCGATTACAAATGCCAAATAACCGGAATGTGCTTCTTCCAATCTTCATATACAATAGGGAAAAAAGGGTGGATGCAATTTTTGTGAAGATTCGAACCCAGGTCTGGAAGTAAGGCTATGGCTCTGATACTACAACATAAATTTCAAATCATCTAAAAGTTTAACAGAATAAAGAATATAGTCATGTATATTAATTCTCGAATACTCTTTGCACCAGTTTAGTGAGTTTTGCTTAACTTGATAATGTAGATACCAATTAGGTATATCAATTTTTTAATATTAATAGTCCAACCACTGGTCAATTGATACTAGACCTGCCAATTAGTTCAATATTGTTTTGATCCGAATCTATCTGTAGCAGTACATGCTCGTATTGATCCGATTTATCACAAATTTGCAAGGTCACTAAATGGTTTGAATCAGGATGATCCGTCCCCACCCACCACCTTCATTTCTTCTTTTTGGATGGATTCGAGAATCTTATTCGGTCTAGTCAGAGCCGGATGAATTGGATTTTTGTTGATTTAGCAGCTTTTAAATTTATCCGAAATCAAATAAATTTAAACGGAATCGATCAAATATTCATGAAAGAGACCAATTTTACGGCATACCCATTTCTCGAACCATCATGATTACTCGATTTCGGACTCATTTTGGTTTGTAAGAGTGGTTAGAAGTTAGAAATAACAAAAGTTGGTGAAAACATATGTATAGTGTATTCCAACATGAATGGCCACGTAGACTGCCATGTTGTCTACCACGTAGAGAAGGTCACATGGAGTGGACACGTAAGAAAAGTCAAGAAAAATACCAAGGAAACCCATACGGAGTGATTTCCCATGATCGCCATGCTTTCCGGAATGGATATTTTTGTTTGTTTACTGTATATATAAATAAACATACATAACAACTGGCTGGTAATCATCATTATCTAATTCAATAATTCATCCCCAATAAGATAATGAATTTAATGATTTAAATAGTATTATAAAATAAATAATTAATTTAACATCGGCCCAACCTCCAAGTCAGAACGGTGTTCGTGGCCCAGGTGAACTTCACGTGGGTCGATCCACTTTACCTGTGGCCCTACCCTCCGCCATGTGGACTGTAAACAAAAAAACGTTGATACAGTCATTATGTGTTAATCTCAATCTTAATCTCACTATCCCACTCTCACCTATGGTTTTTTGTTTCTTCAGTCCATTATTTAGGAATTGTTCAACTGAGTATACTTTTTTTTTATGAACAAACATTATTTTGGTGTCAAACACACGTGGGATTGATATGATTTAGTCTTAACTCTAAAATTATGTGATTATGTGATTTTGATTTTGAAATAATGTAAAATACGTGGTGTACAATTTATCACATTCACAGTTAATTATGGGTTTTGCAGGATATTACAATTTCAATGATCTCACTATGAGTTTTAAATTCAAATACAATACAATTCATTTAATTCAGTTAACATATATTCATGTCCGAGGACGGAAGCTTAACGTATATGCCAGATAAACCAACATTGATTTTATATCATCACATCCAGGAATGGAACTAGAAACTTTAAAATACCTCAAATTTTCATCCGTCTATTTAAAAACATTATGTCCACAAATACTATTGAAAAATGTACTTATAATATACTGCTATATCTCAATATTTGACTAAATTTTTTAATTATCACGCTGAAATCTGAATAATACGTTTCCATCGTTAAACATATTACAGACTGATTGACACTCGGTTAAGGTTTAAAGTTATCAGATTTCTTAACCCAAGAATCGTAACCGGAGTTCTAAAGAGATACTCCACCGGAGTAGAGATGAGGGCTTAACTCAATGTCAAAGTTGTTTTTTACTGTATTATTGAGTTAGAGGCTTAACCCAACTTCATAACCGAGTGTCAAACACTTCGTTACTTGTTTAGTATTAATTCAAAGGTTAGAAAACGTGCGAAGAGGGGCATGGGTAAGTAAACTAAGAAGAATGATGGTGAAAAAAATGAGGGTCCATTTGAATGAGAAAGTAACATTTGTGGTTGATATTAGTAAGACCATAGTTGACATGACACCTAATGGCACTCTGCTTGGAGCTGGAGGAGGTGTTGTTTTAAACACATGTAGAAAGTTGTTTCAATTCAAGGATGTTCTTCTTCTTCTACTACAAATACAATACTCCTCCTCCAACTAATTAATGCACTTTTTGTGTGAAAACAACACCACTAACACACTATCTGCATTTTTCCCTATCGTTCCTTCCTTAACTAAACAACCATCTACTCACTTTGATATTGATATTTGCGTGTGAGGCCATCGACCACCTTCTTAATCATATACGTTTGTTTGTGGACGTAGAAAATAATAGTAGTCATCGACTTGTCCTCAACGTTGTGGTTAATAGGACTACACTTATGCCCAAAAAAATGTAGCTATGAAAGGATGAAATCTCGTCCCGTCCCCTAATATATAAGTTCATGTAAATTGTGACTTTTGATTATTGACTGATTCAATTTAGATCACGTATTAACATCGTAAACTGAAATGGTAATGTACTCGAATTGAATTTATTTATGTATCTACCTGTAACTAACAAGAGGTTCAACTTTTGACAGATCTTCTCTTCTCTCTTATTTTTAGTTTGCATCTTGGAATGCAATAGAAGAACTGCTTTTAAGATCAATTGATTGTTCTCTTGTATGCTTATAAATAATTGGAAGCAAGTTAGTACTTATCTAACACGAAATCTAAAGATTGTATTTTATGTCTTACAACTGATCACTTATTTAATCGAGCAGAGTCAGAATCTGTATTAACCACATCCGAGCTACATTCTCAAAATAAGAATCACATATGACACCACTAAAGTGTATACACATTTCTCTAATCTTCACTCTCATAACATTAAGTTTGTACGAGAACAAAGTAGTCCTTAACCTATCTAGTTTAACCAGAGTTACACAATTTAATTATAATTAAAAGGTCGAAAGGTATAACATAAAGACTGACATAATATTTCAGACTCAACTAACAAACACGAGTTACTAATTTTTCGAGCTCCATGAAACCGAGTTTAGTTGAGAATGAAAAAGTTATTTTTGGTTTGATTTAATAATATATAGGTTTTGTGAAGTAATAATAGTACGTGATATAATAGAGTAGAGTATATCTAAGAATTTGATTAGTGTTAAGATTATTTGATTTGATTGAAATTGATAAGAGGCCAAGAGAAAGTGGTCAAATGGTTAGTGTGAGTTTAGAAGAAAACCTAACATGTGAAACTACTAATCCTTAACACAAGTTCTTAATTACTGTTGTTAAATGAGTTGAACTGATCTTTGTTAAGATAAACGAGTATGAAAATGAATTCGAACTAAAATACCTTATCACAAGCTCCAAAATTATTGAGTTTTAACGATTTACTACCTTGAGGAGGCTTATGCAATAAAAAATTGAAATAAAGTCTATATTAAATGAATCTCAACTAATTAATTTTATTGAGCTTAATCAACAATTCCATTGTAATTTCAATTGCCATTCCTGACTTGGTGAGATCTGATATGAGCTGGTTTAGTGAAATATAATTAAAAAATAATAAATACTAATCCTTAAAATGTAAGGGTGACCCCACAAAAGGAGATACTTTGCATAAGGGAGGCCATGAACCATAGATAATAAAAACAGAATAATAATATCTCCTTCTTCTCCTCTTCGTTGCTCACATCTTGAGATTATAAAACCCACTTCCTCCAACACACAACAACCTCCTCCATTTTTCCATTCAACCAACACCTTTCAACACAAACAAACAGCCATGTCAAAACCATCTTCATCTTCTTCCTGCTGCGAGCTCTGTCCCAACCCCGCCAGAATGTTCTGCGAATCCGATCAAGCCCGTCTTTGCTGGGACTGCGACGAAAACGTCCATTCCGCCAATTTCTTGGTCGCCAAACACTCACGCACCTTGCTCTGCCACCTCTGCGCCTCTCACACCCCCTGGAAGGCCTCCGGCCTCAAGCTCGGCCATACCGTCTGTGTTTGTCATGGATGTGCCCAGATTGGGGCTGGACGGACGCAAGGTGTTTGTGAGAATTCCCAAGAGAGTGAAAGTGACGACGGTGAGTATTATGAGAGTGAATCTGATGATGAGGAGATGATTGTTCAAGAGGAGGAGGAAGAAGATGATGGGGAGAATCAGGTTGTTCCCTGGGCTGAAGCGGCCGTCAGTGGCTGCTCTAGTGATGAAGAAGAAGACGATGATGATGATGATGAAGAAGAAGATGTTACTTTGAAGAGAATAAGGAATAATCCTTCGCAATCTGAGGTTTGTTTCTCTTTCCACAGATTTGTTAAAAATTCAAACTTTTTGGGATTTTCGTTTGAAATTTTCCTAGGATATGGTTTGTAATTATGCTTAGGCTGGAGAATTTCCTAATGGATCTTGGCAGTAATCCTGGAAATGACTGAAAGATCTCAAAACATTTCGATTTTTGTGCTCATTGAGATTCAATCTAACTTGCATGTAGGGTTCTTTTTAGATCGAGAGCAATCATGTGTAGTGATTTATTCGATCTTTCTTGATATAACTAACACCTATTGGGCTTGATTTAGAGGAAATGATTTCAAATGCCTCCACTAATATCATGTTGGATTTAGCCATTTAGGACAAGATTGTTGTGTACTTCTGTTTGCTGATCTGTTGAAATGTTTGGTAACATGTAGGATGAGGATGATGGATGCTGTTCTTCTGAGAATTCTGACTACAAACTACAAGCAGAGTCGAATCAAATAAGTCACCAGCACTTACCATCCGATGACAACAATGGTTCTTCATCATCTACAACCTTGCTTAGACCATTTAAAATTCGAAGAACAGGCGATACTGGCCAGTCGATTTCGCCCGTAGAGGTTCAGGTCAAGTCGCTAACAGGTACAGCAGCGATCGTGGACAAACTCCGGAGATTACAGCAAGAAATTGTGAGCGAAGAACAAGGAGATGCAGCATCACCTGCGATGATACTTGGAATGTGCAAACTTAGTAGAGATGGTGTTTAATTAGAGTTTTTGTGGGTTTCCATATGTAATACATCTATCTACGATTATTATATTGGAAAACTGTGGGCTAGCATCACATTTGTTTGTTCTCAATTAGGAAAGCACTAATATGATTCAAGTTGTTTCATTGTGATTTTGTACATTGTTTAGGGGAGTTTAAAATGTGGCAAGTGAAGTTTAGGAAGGTGAAGTGAGTCGAGTCGAGTCCAGTCGCAATCTAAGGGAAGAATGGGCTTCCGGAAGCTGAGTTTAGTGGTTGGTAGTAGTAGTAGTTAGTAATTTAGTATAGACTATAGAGTGTTTAAATAAGCTGTTATGTGTATGTTCTCAAGAGCCAAATCAATGTGGATGAAGTTTAATCCTCATTTCAATCACATGTTGGTGTACATTACGGTTGGTTTCTCTCAATTGTGTTCTTGCCAACATCTTTTCTTTTTCTTTTTTTGCTGAAGAGCCAACATCTTAACTAGATCCAACGTTGTTATTTTCAACTCAATTCAATGCGAAATTTAGATTTGGTTAGTTCAAATATTTTCAGCTGAATCAGAGTTTAAGTCATACATCATGAATACTAATGTGCTAACTCCTTGTTTATATCATGAATACTAATGTGCTAACTCCTTGTTTATTTAACTTAGGCTCTGTTCTTTTCAACTTAAGTTAAGATCCATTCGGTTCAGTTCAGATCCATTCAGATTTACTTATTTCAAATTTGTACTTCACTTCAGAGCC
>JAYMSL010004037.1:0-11596 GCA_036897195.1 Plantago coronopus | reverse complement strand
AGGGCAACATTCCACAATATCCATTTCCTTTTACTTCTTCAGCCACATGATACATACAAACCACAATGGGTATCAGATTATGTTCTCTTCCTTTTCCAATTAAATCCGAAATTAACCCCCTTCCTGAGCATATCATGTTTTTTTCTAAATTCTTAATGATACTTGCCAAGGCTCCCAAGTTTTTTTTTTTTTTAATTTATGTATTCTGACTTTGGTGGCAGTATATTAGACCTGTTGTAAATTTTCTTGGTTTTCTGTCTAGGTGTGGGATGTTACAAGAAGTCAGATTTTCATGGAAATGAGAGAACATGAAAGACGTGTATGGTCTGTTGATTTTTCAGTTGCAGATCCAACAATGCTCGCCAGCGGGAGCGATGACGGATCCGTGAAGCTTTGGAATATCAATCAGGCAATTCTACTTTTGCACTTGAGGGATCTCAGCTTTGAAACTAAACGTACTAAATCGAGTTATCATTGCTGTGTGGATTGAGTTTTGGATGTTTAATAAGTTGCTTTTCTTACATGGGTTACTACTGCAGGGAGTAAGTGCTGGTACCATCAAGACGAAGGCAAATGTGTGCTGTGTTCAGTTTCCACCAGACTCTGGCCGTTCACTTGCATTTGGTTCAGCAGATCATAAGATATACTACTTCGATCTTCGTAATACAAAAATGCCACTATGTACTGTAGTTGGGCATAACAAGACAGTGAGCTATGTGAAATTCATTGATTCAACAACACTTGTGTCCGCATCCACGGACAACACAATAAAGCTTTGGGATTTATCAATGTGCACATCAAGAGTTCTTGATTGTCCTCTGCAGTCATTCACAGGCCACCTGAACGTTAAGGTATCTCAACATGGAACTTGAGTAATTGCCCATTTCCTGATTCTTTTTTGAAAACTTTTACATACTCAATCAAGTTTTAAACTTCATTTGGGGGGGGGGGGGGGGTTGATCAACGCCAATTGCAATTTTCCTTGGTATCTAATGCATCACTTTATTTCAGAATTTTGTAGGTCTGTCTGTAGCTGATGGGTATATTGCAACTGGCTCAGAAACAAATGAGGTTTGTTACATAATTAATATTCGGACCTCCTTTGCATATGAATCTTCCGTAATTCATTGTGTATCTAAGCTTCTGTATGTAAATTTCCAAGTCAGGCGAGTACTTTTTTGGTTTAAAACAAAAAAAAAATTGATGTCAGCTGTAATATATTGTCTACCTGAAAGAAAAACTAATGGGAAAGAAAATGAAGTGTTATTTATTATAAGCACCTGTAAGGCACTTTGGTTAAGTTTTCATGCAGCGTAGTTGAGATAACTTTACTTGGTTCCTTAGAGACTGGCATACTTGTATAAAAGGTGATTAAGTTATGAACTAACTGAGCTTCACCAATGAATATAAGAATTAATTTTTTAAAAGAACATTCATAGGAGAAGCTGGTTCGAAGAGTGCATCTTACATAGGAGGTTGTATTTGACCTGTTGCATCATGCAAATGCACCTCGTATAGCTTCTCAAATTGGGACTCTACATTCCATTCCTTATGACTCGTTAATAATACTTGCTCCCTGTCAATCACCAGTGACACATCTAATAAATCTGTTTGTCTGATCTAATTCTATATCAAACTTGATATTATGCAAAGGAGCTTTTGAAACTATTTTTATGCTATTGGTTGCTTATTATGACTCTTCTTTGTAGCTTGATAAGTAGGATGGAATATGGATAGTATGTTACTGGAATTTAACCAAGAGGTTCATGTTCGTTTTTCATGATCTTCAATATGTTTTATTCGCTGCACCAAACAGGAGCATATCCCTATAGTATAGGGCCTATAGGTCATGAGCCGTGTATAGAGACCTCAAATGAAATAATATATGTGATGTTAAAAATGTTTGTTTGACTGTACAGGTTTTTGTGTACCATAAGGCTTTCCCAATGCCAGCCATGTCATTCAAGTTCAGCGGGTCAGACTCCCATCCGGAGAATGAAGTGGATGATGGTGCACAGTTCATCTCATCTGTATGTTGGCGCGGGCAGTCATCCACCTTAGTTGCTGCAAATTCGATGGGGAACATAAAGGTTTTGGAAATGTCTTAGATTGTTGTAAGGAAATAACATTCTTGAACCGTGGATATGCCAAAACTATCTGAACGCACGAGTGGTGAGGTAGCGCGGCAGCTCAAGTAGGCAGCACTGATAGCTCGGTTCTTGGCTCGGCTTTTTTAGTAGTAAGTAGAAAATTGGTGGGGGGAAGTAACAGAACATAAAATTTTGTTGGTTTGTAGTGGAAAAAGACTTTGAGAAGACCAAATGTGTATTGTAGATAAAGATTAGGAGGGTTGTGGAAAAGAAGGGGAGTAATGGAGGGGTTGAGTTGGGTGGTATACATTGATTTTTCTATGTACATTTTGTCCTTGAATACACTTGTTAATTGTTTCATATAGAATATCGGAATTCCTAGATTCTCTTACCCGGTCAATATTCAACCAAGTCTAAATCGTTTTGACCGGGTGCATATATAATTAGGACGAATTAGAAAAATTACTACTACAATTTAGTTCAATTACAAATTACTCTTAGTATTTCAACAATTACAAATAAATTCAAAACAATTTGCAAATTAGTTCCTATTTTGAGTTTATTTGTAATTATTATATCATTTTTATCACTATTTTGAATTTATTTGTAATTGTTAAAATAGTGGGTAGTCATTTGAGAAGTGGACATATAGTAGGCCAGTGCGGTTACACGTGACGTGCATGGACCCCACATATCGTTCGTATAATATTGTTTGGCTTATAGCCTGCATGGATTTAATTTTAAAATTACCCAAAAACCATCATAATCCATTGAAGATGTGGGTTAGTAATGTTATACTACCGTTTATTCCATCGCTCTTAACCGATGTGCGATGCGGGGTATTACATTCTACCCCTCTTAAATTGTTGGATGTCCATGTCGAGCCCATGGTAGGGATATATGTTGGAAAAATTGAGATGATGCAAACAAGTAGTAAATAAAGTTCGTGCAAGTCGTGCAACTTAACGCACTGTCCTAAAGGATTATTCGCCACTTATTCGAATATCCTCCCAGGATTAAATGCACTCTTCGGTAAAACCGGTGTCAATGAATTAGTGAAAATGTGATAGTAATAGCCCAAGAGAAATCCTTTTCAGAAAAGACAGAAATAAGAGTTGAGCTTGCTTTTTTAATGTTTTAACACTGAGTCTGGTTTTATATTCTCAGTCTCCAACTTAACGTTACAAAGTAACGTCCCCAGTAACGTGAACTATGTTTGCACATACTTCTCCTACAAAAGCTCCAACAAACTCTGCACTATCAAATTGACAAAGACTTTTCAACTCTAAAAATAGTAAATCAAAACAGCACTTTCAACAACAAAGCTTAACATTAAAAGACTAAGTAAAAGTGTTAATTTAAAATATTTTTAAATAAATTTCCAACAATATATATGTATTGGAACCAACCAGTTCCACCCTTGCATGTTGGGGGCTCCGCTTTGATACTATCTGTAATCACCTGGTCCCTAATCGATCGAGACCCGAACCTTTCGACTAGCACGGTTATGTATAATATGGACAACACGTATTGCTGGTATGATATTATCCACTTGGGGCGGGAGTCCGAACGTATTTGCTTTTAGAATCACCCAATAGGTCTCATACCATTGAAAGTGTGTGGGATGCGGTTATTACAAAATTCCTTTGAAAATGTTGTTGGAAGGCACCCGTGTTCTTTTGGTTTTTGAGAAAAAATGATTTTAAAAATCATCAAAGAGAGTGATTTAACACAACATATAGTTCCCATAAATACACAACAAAATGCTTGGCATCTAGAGAATGAAAGAAAATTAAGAAATCTGGTTCTCTAAACTCAAACGGCACACTGCCCACATTGTTGCGCAAATCTTGTGGCAGACTAAGTGGGCCATTTGGTTTGATGCTCTCCGTATATGGTGTACTTCAAACTCGGGAATTCATTCAACATTCTACGCACTTAAGCATATAGGTTGGATAGATCCGAGAAGGGTTGAGGAGTATTTTTATGCTCTTTATTATTGACGGACTAATTTTGACCCCTTTAATGTCTACCCCCGCCTTCTGCAGTTGTAAAGAGGGAACACAGAGCTTCCGTACAAAAAGAAAATTAAAGATAAGGAGACATAGGGTCACCTTGTCTAATCCCTCTTGTAGAAAGAAAGACCTTCCACAGAGAACCATTAACAAGAACAGAGTAGGAAACAGACCGAACGAAAGCATGACTACCTAGACTGACAGAAACCCAGCTTTAACATTACTCTTTCAAAACAAGACAACTCTACTCGGTTATAAACCTTACTAAGATCCAGTTTGAGGGCCGAATACTCGTCTTTCCCCTTTGTTTTACGCTTAAGGTAATGATTCAGCTCATAAGACATAAGGACATTGTCAGTTATCAAACGACCCTGAATAAAACCAGACTAGGACTCACTAATCAAGCAATATATCAGTGGCTTTAACCTATTCGTGATGCATTTAGAAGGCAATTTATAAACAACAATATAACATTACTAAGACTAATAGGATTGATTTATCAACTCAGGCCTCTTAATCTTAGGGATGAGAGTTATGTGAGTGGCATTAAAATTTGCATAAGAAACACCATTGTTCAGCAAGTTTAAACACCAATCAATTACAGCAGGTCCAACAGTATCCCAATATTTTCGAAAGAAAAATAGCAGGGAGGCCATCCGAGTGAGGGGATTTAAGAGGGTACATTTGTGAAAGAGTCAGAGTTAACTCATTACAGTGGAAAGGTTGGGACAAATCAATATTCATTTTGTCTGTCACTTTTGTTCGAACGTGTTCCATAGCCGCTTCCATATCAGAATCACTCGGTTGGCTTGTGCTAAAAATTTGTTTGAAGTAGGCTTCAACAATATCTGTCATGGTAACTTGGGTGGTCTGAAGGTCTCCGTTTTCATCCTGCAAGCCCTTAATCTTGTTCTGTTCAAACCTCTGAGTTGCTTTATGGTGGAAAAACTTGGTATTGCGGTCTCCTTCTCGAACCCAATGGGTTTTCGCCCTTTGTCTCCACATCTCGTCTTCTTTGCCGAGAAGTCCTTCCAATTCTGTCCCCAGCTGTTCATCTGTCTCCCTGGCTTGTTCCGAGTAAACCCCTTGCCGGAGCTGTGTGATTCAGGCTTTTAATTAGCTCTCAAATTCTTACTTTCACGCCCCGAATTCAACTAAGCTCCATGTCGTTAATCCCTCTCAGCAATTCGTAATAACCGCAGGTCCGCAGCGAGAGGGAGGCTAGGCGCCCAACAACCGTTTATCACTCGCGGGCAGGAAGGAGTCTTAGACCACATCGACTCGAAGCGCCAGATTCATCTCGTCGGAGGTGGATTGGGGTTGTGGGAATCGAGAGTGATAAGTAGCGCATTGTGATCCTAGAAAGAACATGTGACTTGTTGGACTTTGGCTGAAGAGAAAAGACTTATTAAACACTTTTTTTCCAGTTATTACAAAACTAGCAATGTATTAGAATACAAATTGTACGTCAACGCGTTTATAGCCGAGTGGGAAGCTGGACACCTCATACGAAGTGATCACGTGCTCGATCCCTTTAATTGAATGATTATTTACTCCGAAATGGAGTTTGAAAAGATTAGGTGATTTAGATAATCACTGATTAGAAATTTATGAAAGTTTTGTAATTGTAATATTATTTAAAAAAAACAAACAAACTATATAAGTTGATTTGATGAAAGGAGTTGATAAAGTGGTTGTTAGATGATCATTATTCATTCACCTTATTTATGAAAAATCTATACAAAGTATGGTAGTTTTTCATGTTTTTCATGAGAATCTATCATATTAACTCACTAAACAAATTTATTGTAGTCAAACCATTTAAGACCGTTTTATTCAGCTCAAAATTTCTAAACTGAATTTGATTAAATTAAAATTATAAATTTTGATATAAACAAACATGAACTAAATGGAGCTGAATTTATTATTATTATTATTATTATTATTTTAAAAATAGAGCCTTATTCCAGTTAAATAAGATAGAAATATCATGTAAAGGTGACTAATTAGTTCGCGTGTCGTGTAGTAGTATAATGGAAAAATCTTGTTCTTCTTGTAATAATGCTTTTTAAAGAAAGTGAGATAATGTTGTGCATCTTCTTTAATTAATTAATTTATTTACCCTTTTATTTTTTAGAGTACTTTATTATTTACCTTAAAGATTTTCTTCTAAAGAGATAAAAAGGATACTAGTGATTGTTGATATAAAAAAGGAAGTGTAAAAGTTGTTTCTTGTAGGTCAAAACGAAAAATAAGGAAAATTAAATGCTTTCTTTGTCATTTATTTTTGGAAAAAGAAATAATGAATATTTCAATTCCATCAAACCTGGAACAGAAATTACACACACCAATACAAAACACACAACACATATTCCCCCTCCATCTTCTTCTTCCCCTTTCTTCTTTCTTCTTTCTTTCTTTCTGATTTATAATTACTGTAATCTCGATTTTCACAAAAAGACCAAAACCCATCATTGATTCATCACTCTCTAGCTTCAATACCCCTCTCTCTCCATCTCTACTCCCAATAATATTTGTTATAAATACATTCTTGTCTTCTTCTTGGAAATAGTATATTTTCAGACAACCAGGTAAATCTCGCTTCATCTTCTTACACCCTGTTATTATTTATGTGCTTCTGATTTAAGGCTTTCATTCTTTCATTTGGGTTTGTTTCTGTTTTCCCAAATCTGGATTCTTTTCTTGTCGATTTCGTTGATTGTCGTCTGTATCGGTTATCTTGCAGTTGTGATTCGAAATAGGGTGAATGGTTTAGCAGAAGGGATGAGCTCGTTTGAGTTAAAAATATTGTTTTGTGTTGTGTTAATGTGTTGTGTATGCCTTTTCGATTCTATTGATGGGGAATTTCTTAATTCTTTGCGCTTGATGACGAGGGGATTTCATTAACTATATTATATAACTGTACAACTAATATAAGTATGTGGCATTGTTTTGTCTTTTGCTTGTGTTTTCATTCTTGTGTTGTTGACGAAGTCTTTATGTGATCAATTGATTAGCTGATCGATTTAACTTTTTATTAATTTGTTTCTTGTTTTTGTTTGTTTGTTTGTTGAAATCAGATCACAACATTGTTGATCCTTGTTCCGGAGTCCGGTACCGCGATAGGGATCGGCAGATTGCTAGCTGTAAAGTATATTGTATTGATAACAGAGGGAGGCCTATTTCAGTTTGATGAGGATTCACTTTTCTTGGTGAAACTAATGATTGTAAGGTTTAGCTA
The DNA here is from genome assembly GCA_036897195.1 of Plantago coronopus. NCBI lineage: Eukaryota > Viridiplantae > Streptophyta > Magnoliopsida > Lamiales > Plantaginaceae > Plantago > Plantago coronopus. The sequence goes on along the minus strand of JAYMSL010004037.1, from coordinate 4,250 downwards.
TGGGGTACATGATGAACATGGAGAAGAAGTGGGTGTTCCCTCTAGTTTTAAGCTCGATTTTATGCATTTTCCTTCTTGCTACATCATTAAACATGGGACTTGTCTCCTCCTTACACACCATTAATTCAATCTTCTCCGTATTTCCTTCTCGTGTTGTTACAAATCAAACCAGCACGGTGTTTGCCGACGGAAAAGTAAATCAAACAGCCTCTCCTCCGCCCCCGTCAGTCCCAAAGTTTGCTTATTTGATCTCTGGATCAAGAGGTGATTTGGATAAGCTATGGAGGACTCTGCATACACTTTACCATCCATGGAATTACTATGTTCTTCATCTGGATCTTGAGTCCCCTGTGGATGAGAGATTGGAGCTCGTGTCTCGGGTTGAAAAGCATCCTCTTTTTACCAGTATCGGGAATGTGTTTGTTAATAGCAAAGCGAATATGGTTACTTACAGAGGACCTACCATGGTTTCAAATACTCTTCATGCGTGTGCTATTCTTCTGAAGAAGCATAAGGATTGGGATTGGTTTATTAATCTTAGTGCTTCAGATTATCCTTTGGTAACTCAGGATGGTGAGTTTTTGTTTCATATTTCATCCGGGTTGATTGAATCTGTTTATATAAATCTGTTGATTTGACTAATTTTTGCTCTTGCAGATCTTCTTGACACATTCACTAATTTGAACAGAGATTACAATTTTATTGAACACACTAGCCGTCTAGGCTGGAAAGCGTGAGCTCTCTATACTCTTCTTTTTTTCTGGTTTATATATAATTGCATCCCTGTTGAGATTGACCAATGTTTACTGATGTTACTTGGTGTGCTATTCAGAGGTCAGAGAGCAATGCCATTGATTGTTGATCCTGGACTCTATCAAAATACCAAATCAGACATATTTTGGGTTCAACCGAAGAGAAATTTGCCAACAGCATTCAAATTATTTACTGGTAAGTTCATACTCAACCTGACCGTCATACTGGATAGAAGTCATCAACAACATTATAATTCTATGGAAATGTTATGCTAACTGTCCTTCCCCTGAAAATCGTCGTAAATGTGGTTATGCATTTGTTGAAGTTTGTGTTACTGTAGTTGTTGCCCATATCTGCTTACTGGTTAGCATGATTTAATATGGGTTTTCAGATTTCATCAAATGTTTTGATCATCTGATATAGTCTCAAGTCTGAACTATCTATGTTGTTTCCTAGATTATGCTTGTTGCGTTGTCGAGTGCATAGTATCAAAAGTCAAACTGTACTACTTTTGCTTTGTATTATCTTACATACGAAACTCCGGTTCATTTTGTGTATTTCCAAGAAGCCATAGTGGACTAAATTTGACACCAGAATATGGAGAACTAGCCGTGTTGATATGTATCTGTTGCGGTATTCGAACAAATAGGCCTTGCTGTATGGCTGCTCTGTCCTTTAAACACCGATGGAATTTTCTAACCAACGCCAAACACTACTTCCATCTGCAGGTTCAGCATGGATGATCTTATCCCGTGCTTTCGTGGAGTACATAATATGGGGTTGGGACAATCTACCCAGAACGCTCCTCATGTATTACTCGAACTTCCTTTCATCCCCAGAAGGCTATTTCCAGACTGTCATCTGCAATGCTCCAGAATTCGTCCCCACAGTCCTCAACCACGACATGCACTTCATTTCGTGGGATATGCCCCCGAAGCAACATCCTCACACACTATCACTAAACGACACAGAGAAAATGATCGCTAGTGACGCAGCCTTTGCACGTAAATTCAAACGGGACACACCAGTCCTAGACTTGATCGACAAAGAGCTACTGAAGAGAACAAACGGGACGTTCACACCTGGGGGCTGGTGTGCAGGCAAGCCTCAGTGCTCGAAAGTTGGTAATCCAACGAAACTCAAACCAGGTCCAGGTGCAAAGCGGCTTAAGCACCTTATAGATGGGCTAGTTTCAGCTGCCAAACAGCCTCAGAACCAGTGTAGCTAGCCAACAGGTTCAATTGTATACTGTATTTATTATTATTGGTTCAACAGGGAAAAGATAGCATGAGTTAAATACTTACTACATTCAAGGTACTTGTTGGTTCCCCCCTATTTTTGTAGGATTCTTTTTTCCTCCTTCACATGAGTATACAGAATATACCAGATAATTCTGACTTTTAAGTTTTAACTGAGTGGGGTTCTATATTGTTGCAGACTCGCAGTAAGCCTCGGTTCAATTTATGTTCTGTTAAATACAAGTTTATTCAGTTTAGGTCCGCCTAATTTAAATTTATGTTTGAATTTATGTTGAGTTGAGTTCCAAAAAACCTAAGTTGGTAAGATTTTACAGATTGATTGGCATTCGGTTAAGGTTTAGAGTTATCGGAATTTCTTAATTCAGGAATAAGTAACCAGAATTTTGAAAAGACAAAAAGTATGACTTAATTCAATGTCAAAACTGTTTCTTTTTACCTTAAGACTAAATTAGGAGCTTAATTCATTTTTTTAACCGAGTGTCATATGGTTGGAATGGAACATGATTGTGGTCCAGATGATCACATTTATGTCGGTGGAAATGAATTTATGAGTGGACCACATAGGGTGGTACTATTCTATTAGATTAGAAATTACGTATGCCATGATGTTAGTGTGACAAATTTTCCGAGTGAACAAGACCAAACCTACCAACCTTTGCACTCGGATAATTTTTTTTTAAAAGTAAAATTAATTCTAATCCTACTTCTATACTAATCCAATATCAATCTTATATCCCCATATTAATACTAACTTTATATCACCAAATAAATATCCACCTCCGATAATCCAATCTGGACAACCAGTTTTTAGTTTTTTTATACTATAAAAGATGCAGCAACCGTTACATAACTGATTTTATAATATTAATCAAATATTGATGTTATTACTATTTAGTGACCCTACTATTAACCATTTACTTATTTTAATCGTTATGGTTTAAATAAGGGGCCATCGTTCCCATTACAATATCATGGCTTTCAATTCATTGAGATAGTAATTTTGTTAACAATTTTGGCCACAAAAACATACTTGTATACAAAAAATACGCATACATTCACATTTTGTGAGAAAAAAACAAATCTTTTCTTTTTTGAGAGCAAAAACAAATCATTTAGATGGACGAATTTGTTACTTTGATCCAATTATACTGTATCATCCATTATTACTAAACGAAAATATAGTGAAAACGGTTACCAACACCATTTTAACCATTTAATTTAATTTTGAACAAGATAAGATTAATTAATTACTCATTCTTTAATTAACTGGAAGTTCTAAGGTGTTTGGAGAGAAAATAATCCTAGACTTTAACTCTACTCCCTCCGTCCGCTCAATTCAGCCTCACCTTTCCATTTTGGGCGTCCGCTCAATTCAGCCCACGTCCAAAAATGGAAACTTTTTATTAATTTTAAATCAAACAATCATACTCCACTTGTACTATATATATCAATATACTACCACAATTCAACCCCACTTATACTACTTTACTTTTCATTTATTACTCCATTATACCTCACTTATACTATATACCAATATACTACTATTCTTCTTAAATAATGTGCCCAAGCCAAGATAGGGCTTATTTGGGCGTACGAGGGAGGAGGGAGTATAATGGATTGGTTTGAGACACGTCTTGATTATTTGTAGGCTTGTACGGAGCTTTTATATCTTTACGAAAAGTCATACAAAAAGAAAACAGATGTTAAACATTGTGTGTACGTGATTGAGAATTTGTGAGTATTATGAAGTCAATGAAAAAAAGTGCTTAGTAAATGTTAAATAATGGTTTGTACTTCATCTGTTTCGTAACAAGTTTGACTGTATTAGTTAACTATTAAGAAACATAAATACATATTTTTGTATCTACTGCAAAAGCTAAATACTACTCCCTCCATCCCACAAAACATTACTCGTTAGGGTTAACGCGCAATTTAAAAAAATAAGTTAAAATAATGGAGTAAAAGTAAAAAAGTAAGTGAAGTAAATTACGTTTTGAGAATGTGTGGTGATAAAAAAATGTATTGATATTAAAATAATATTTTAATGTGTGAGATAACTTCCTTATTTTACAGAAAAGTTTTCCAGTTCCTATTTCCGGTTCCGTTCCTGTTTCACCACATAAATATATACACGTGGGCCGTGGCTTGGGAATTCTTGGGGAAATAAGACCTGTTTGCCTGCTTTGTTATCGAGGCTCTAGAGTTCTCCTTTATTCTTCATTTCTCCTATAATCTTAT
>JAYMSL010004036.1:0-11596 GCA_036897195.1 Plantago coronopus | reverse complement strand
ATGCTCGACGAAACTCAGCCTGAAACTTCAAGCTGTGGTCCTCTGCCTGATTTGCAACTTCAGCCTGCAAAACAAAACCTTAACCTTTGCATACAAGTTAGCCTGAAAAACACAAAGTGACTAGATTCCACCTTTATAGACTTAAGCTGAGAAAACTTAGTATTAGGGGTTATCAGTCTGCTACTTAAATGTATCATCATCAAAATCCTAAGAATAAATCAGTCTAACATCGATGTTGGTCCATATTATATTATTATAAGACATGCATGACAACAAAGTTGAACTCAGTTAGTAATACGTTTCACGTACCTCCAACCTATAGGTTGGGGGTTCGAATCATCACTTTGCGTTTTCAATATATTATAAGACATGCATTTGGACGGGTTTTAATAGGAACTTAACTCACGAGATGGATGGACTAGAGATGCCATTACAAGAGCACCATAGTCCATATGTTAGATGTACCATAGCAGCGTACCATAGGTCCATAGCCCAAATAGGCCTATATGTGAAATCCCTTCAAGTGCACGTCTATGTCTATCGATGTTGGTCCATATTATATTATTATAAGACACCTATGAAAACGAAGCGCAACTTAGTTAATAATACGTTTCACCTAGCTCTGACCAATAGGTTAGGAATTCGTTGAAACGGACATAGCCTAAGTAGTTTGGACTTCGGATTTGATCGCACATGCTCATTCGTTTTATTTTCTGCTCGCTCGATCGGAGTTTTAGTATTTTAGTAATAATTTTTTCCGTTTCAAAAAAGAATCACAACTTGGTGCTTGAAAAATAACTAAGCTAGCTGGGCATAATAACAAGTAAATCCACGAAGAGGGCAAATCAGTCATTTCAGAGGGGACCATAACAAACTCTGTGTCTTTCTTCCCCACACACTCTCTGCAAATATTTTCAGAGTGTATTTCTGCATAACAGCTTCACCTGCGCCTTTCTCTCTCTCTCTCTCTCTCTCTCCAACTTCACTCTCACGCAAAACCCCATTTCCATTTCTCACAAACCAGAACTTCGTTTATCTTCATTCCGTCTGATCAGAAACTCACCTTCTCGTCAAGAAAACCACGTTTCCACTTCAAATCAGGTAACCATAACCCTTTATTACTTCATCTCGATTGCTCTGATTCGAAGCTTTCCCACTCCAACAATGGAGTTCGTTCATTCTCTGTAAAACTATGAACTTCACTCAGCTGGTTTTTCAGCTCATGTACTGCAAAAACAGCGTCTTGATTCTTTTTGTTCTTTATTTTAACTGATACAGTTATTTAATGGCAGTTGTGGAGAAGATCAAAACCCTTTTCTCGTAGTTGATTTTTATTCCAGAATCATGCTTTGGTTTTCGGTTTCTGTATACGTACGGATCGAATCAAATTATCGGCTTCAATTTTTATTTTTTCCAAATGTTACTGTTTTATCGATTGAGCTGTTTCTGCATGAGCTGTATTTGTTGTCTCCTGAAATTTCTATAACGATGGTGTAAACTGTAAAGTTTCTGGGATGTTGCAGACTTGCTGTTTTTGGAAACTTTCTGAGTTTTTTTAGGACACTTTTTTTTTTCTATTTCTAAACCCTAACAGTTTGAAACACCTTATTTTCCTCCTATTTGTTCTTTCTTGTTTTGATCAGCCTCTTTTTTTTTGGGATAAATCTTCAGTTATTGGCTTTGATCGGAATATTTCTGTATGAACATGTTGACAGATCCCATGTTGACAGCAACCTACTTCAGAAAACGCTCCAAGAAACCTTCAAACTCTCTCCCTGTAAGCCTTCAAAATCTCATCCAGCATCAACTGGCCTAATGATCATCGTTCTTGCTAGCTAGCTAGCTTGATCTTAAAAGAAAAGAATTTTTTTTTGGTTATTTTCTGATTTTTTTTGTCTGTCTCTATCATCTTTCAAAAGCTTTGTTCATGTACTGGCTAGCTTTTGTTTGGTACTGCAATTGTGTCATTAATGCTATGAAATCCCAAATATTTTTCTCATCATTATGTCCATGCACACATACACACACCTAAACATAGCCTAAAGTATGCTGGTACTAGTACTACATGAGTTTGTAAGTTTTTATATATGTATATGTTGGTGAAGACAAATCAAGAGGGTACTGAGCTGTAGAATACTTTTGGTGCAGATAATGGGTGCAGAGCAAGGCAGTGTAACGGATATGCAGTCTCCTGTTTTAGCCAGGCATTACAGTAGTACTACCACTGTTGTTGATCATCTCCAGCTAAAAGGTGTGCTAGCTCTATTGTTCTATCTTCTTTATGCATATGTTGTGCTTGTGTTATTCTGTTTTAAAATCGAGTGTGTTCTGATTTGTTTCTTTTTTGTGTGGGTGATCAAAATATGGAAGTGGGTTCTGTTTATGAGATTGATCATCTTCATTTACCTACAAGGACTCCAGTTCAGCTCATGTCTATCCGAGTTGCTATGGTAATGCTTCAGACAAACTATATTGCATCTAGTATTTTTAGGGAGACATGTTATGGTTATAGCCTTATTTGTTTCTAATGCTTTGGAAGGGTAATCTAGATTTGAAGTAGAGAAATCATTATTTGCGGAATTATTCGAGTTTTGCTGTAATCAGTATGAGATTTTGTGCCATTACCTAGGGATATTTTGAAATTGAACCTTATTTCAAAGTTGTTTGGCATGGGCTTAAGAGTTATATTCTCAGAACTTGTTTTTAGTTCTGGTATAGTGTGGTTGTTGACATGTTTTGTGTTTCATTCTAGTGAAACTTTGTAACTAGAACTTACATTTATGGTCTGATGTTTTTTAATTGCAAAGGTTTGTGAGAAGACGGATTTAAATGTTTCGATAAGGTACCCTAGTATGGAGTCACTGAGGGCATTTTTAGGGTTCAGCAAAAGAGAAACTCATCCAACTTTAGATGAGAAGTTTGTGATGGGAACTGCACTGGCAGAGAAAGTGCTTTTTCGAATGGTACCGGGAGAGGTTTTCATCATGGAGAAAGGCCTAGAGCGTTTCTGGCTGAGTAGTAATGGTAATAGTGACTCTGATGCAGTTGAGTCACTTCATGAAAAGAAGTGTGGATTTTTGTTTGATGAGCTGAAAGGCGATGGTATGATGAGGTGGGGTACTAGAAGGCAGGTGAAGTATCTTGGTAGGCATAAGGACCAGCAGGATGGACATCCGGTTTCGAGCTCTCTTAATGCTGATGATCAAGAGGATGTTCATCAGACTGATCAAGAATTGGTGGAAGGGGAAAATGGTGATGAGGATGCAGTTGAGGAGGAGGATCAAGAAGAAGAAGAAGAAGAAGAAGAAGAAGAAGAAGAAGAAGAAGCAGCAGCGGAAGAAGAAGAAGAGGATGGTGATGACGATGAGGAAGAAGAAGAGGAAGAAGAGGAAGAAGAAGAAGAAGAAGAAGAAGACAAGGAAGAAGTGAAAGTTGAGGGAGCTAATAAGAATTTGAAGAGGAAGAGGTATGCTTTTAGAAACTTAAGCAAAAAGAAGCCAAAGAAAGAACAGAAACAGGAAAACAAAAAGAACAGCAAGAGCAAGAAGAAGAAAACCAAAAGTAAAGCCAGATACAGCCAGGCAATTGTTGTGAGAAATCCCAAAGATAGATGGTCAGCTGAAAGGTTAGAATCATCAATGCCTGCTGTTCTTGGCTACTTGGTTTTGATCATTAATTTGATTCTGTAGATGTGTATTGAATAATGGAATCTTTGTTGCATAACTTGAAGGTACAAGCAAGCTGAGCAGAATCTTCTTGAGGTAATGAATACAAAGAAGGCCACGGCAGAGAAGCCGCTTCTAAGGCCACAACTTAGAGCCGAAGCAAGGAAAAAAATCGGTGATACAGGTTTATTGGACCATCTGTTGAAGCACATGGCTGGTAAAGTTGCACCTGGAGGTGGGCTGAGGTTTAGGAGAAGACACAATGCTGATGGAGCAATGGAATACTGGCTGGAGAATGCTGACCTTGTGAACATAAGGAAGGAGGCTGGCGTTGCAGATCCCTATTGGGTGCCTCCGCCTGGTTGGGAGCTTGGTGACTCACCTAATCAGGATCCTATTTGTGCTAGAGAGTTGAGACTTTTGAAGGATGAGATTCAAATGCTCAAAAGGTTTGTACCTGCCCGATTTAAATGTGTTTTTGTTCAATCATACTTTGTTTCAAACTGAAATTCGATTATCCGAGATAGCAAAAGTACACATGTAGAACATCGATCGAATGAGGTGTCCCCTTGTTATGTTACATGGCTTTGCTGTAAATGCTTTCAATTAATATCTGTGTGTATAAGCAAATGTTAATGTGTACTCTGTGTGTGGACAGTAATGTGGAGTTGTTGGCAACAAAGGAACAACTGGAGAAGGAAGTTGAAATACTAAGGAGGTAGAATCTTGTTGAAACTGTTATGACCTCTAAAGTAAAGTGAATGCAAATAGCATTATAGCATATATATGGTTAGTGACATGTTTTGTTTGGGATTAATGCAGAGAGGTGAATGAACTTGTTTCTAGAAAGAGGCAAGAGGAGAGTCAACTGACTCCAATAACTTCTTCAAGTCAATTTGCCAGATCATTGGCATCCTCAAAAAGTCATCTGGAAAAGACTCCTACTGCACTGGTAAGTACCTACTCAGCAAGTTATTAGCTCTAATTTCCATTATGTTTGATACTACTCTACTAAAACAGTTGTTGTCATGCTTTCCATCAGGAAGACTACCAGTTAGTGAGCTCTGATACTGGGAAAGAGATTGAGGTATACCATTAACTGCACATACATTCTTCAAGTTATTGTAAACACTATGCCTACTAGTATATGAGAACTATCATCAATGAGTTAAGTAAATGAGCTTTCCTGCTTTGCATAAACTCTTCAATGATTAGGAGTAAATGAACTTTCTTTCCAAGAACAAGAATATGCCTGGACTTTTCAATAATTAGGAGTAAATGAACTTTCTTTCCAAGAACAAGAATATGCCTGGACTTTTCAATAATTAGGAGTAAATGAACCAGAACATGCCTATAGATTTCCAATGATTAGAAATAAATAAACTTTGTTGTCCAGAATAGCAGGTTCTTTGACTTAATAGTAAATGCACTGTGAAGTTAGTATATTCCAAATTTCCAATTAGTGCTATACCTTAAGCATGATACACAATCTTGATATGTGAGGGTGTGACTTGCTCCAGTAAACATATTTGCTTACAATCTTTGTTTTGAATGTTGTATCACTGTTCAAGAAAGACTTGTTTGTTTTAGCCTATAGTTCAAATTTATAGGTTAAAACTAAAAACAAGTGGACATATATTCTCCTTTCTCTTGGATGGATATAGACAGACATGGGGTGAAATTAACTGGGGTGAAATTATCAAACAGGCAAATGTTGCAAAGCAGAATTCCACATTAATTGCACCAAATGAGACCAGAGCAGGTGGACAAAAAAAGCAACTACAAGTACGAGCAATCAATGCTGCTGCATCTGAGCATGATACATTAAAACTAACCAAACACCAGGCAAAAGCCCAAACTGCAGCTATGCCAGAAGCAGAAAGCACCACAGCTGAACAAAAAGCAGCAAAGATTCAAAGGCTCAAGAGTGGGTTCAGAATCTGCAAACCCCAAGGGACTTTTCTTTGGCCAGCTGACATGGGCAAACACAACATTAGTGTTGTGAACCCTGGTGGTTCAAACAGCATGGTCACTGTTCAAGTGGATGTCCCAACACCACCTTCAGTTTCATCCTTGGCTCCACCTCAGCTGCCTTGGCACCAACACCTCACACCGGCATCTCCGGTCAAGCCGAGGCCCGAGAAAAGAGCCGTTACTGTGACAGTTTCCACTACTACTACTCCTAGTATCAACCTGAATGACACACCAATGGATCATCCAATGCCACTGGTGAGAAATTAGCATTGCTGTATTAATGGATTGATTAAACAAACTTTAAAGGGCTTTTGATTTTCATGTTTATCAAAATGAAACTCTACTGAAACTGAGTGTGTTGATTCTTGGTACACAGGTTTCAGCTGCTGCAAACACAGGCCTATGGGAGAATACTGGTTTTGGGACAAGAGATATGATGGATTACAATGATCAAAACAAGGCATGCTCCAGCACTTCTTCAGCCTCAAGCTTTCCTTGGCTGGCACTGTCTACTCCTAAGTCCACCTCCGATGAGTTGGGCGTGACTGAAGCTCAACTACATTACTGCTAAGCAAACATATCTAGGACTTTTGATCATGCAATGAATCTAACCATGAGTTCTTGGCTAGTGCCAGAACAACTTTTGTCACAGACATATAATTCTAGCAGAGATGTAACCACTATATGTTTCCTACTGGATTTTATGTAGTTAAAGTGTCTGTTGATCTCTGATTATTAAAGGGTGAGACACAGGCAAAAGAAGTAATCAGAGAGAAACATGTGCCTGAGTTTAAATGAGAGAACTTGTTATTCAATCCCATGAGTTTATTACTATATCACAGCAAGAAATAACTGCTCAAACCCCTAGCATCGAATAAAATGTAACGTGGACAACATCACCAGATATGCATAAATTAACACAAAATATTTAGATCATAATTTGTGGAAAGCAGAACTTACGCTCCCTCGTGGGGATTCGGTCCTGCCCTTGTATTGAAAGTTTAGTTTCAGTAAAATAACAACTTGCCAGAGTGAGATCAACATTATGCCATTTTACGCTATGTAAACACTTCAATTCCAGCTTTTACATCCATGCTATATCTCTATTCTCTAATCTTCTTATGGATGACCTAAAGTGCTGTTTCATGTATCTAATTAGAATTATTTACTACATTAAATGTTTTCCAGATATAAACATGGCACTGGAAACGAAGGCATTACATTTTTGTAGAGAACCCTCAAGTGGACGGAGAGACAGAAGACCCTAAAGTTTTGCATAGCAGTTTGTTACCGTCTCCCGGAAGTTGATACATTGAGACAGTGCACTTGTGAGATTTTTCAAATCATCAAGCGTGTGCGCTGCGCTTAGAGTTATCCTTAATCTGAAAAGGATTCCCAGACAGAATAAATCAGATCGATTCTTGACTAGAGATTCATATTCAGAATTCATACTTAGAAGAATATATTGATATTGGAGATAGGCACACGAGCCACGAACCTGCAGGAGTTTGGAGGTACAGTTGGAGGCCTGATGGCACTTATGTGAAAGCCCAACTGTAACAGATGCCTGTTTGGTGATATCAACAAGATTTTAGGCGTCACCACAATCACAATATACTGACAAGAGTGTTGCAATTAAAGTAGGACTTGCACGTGTAAAATGAGTTAATAGAGCGAGGAAGAAAGAAAGACAGACCGGCTAGCTTGGAGGGCCTTGTCTTCACTTCCCACTATAATTGAAATAATATGGCTTTCTACTTGTAGTCCTGTCAAAGCATGAAACTCTTGCATTCGTGTCCTGATTGCTGTCCTACGCCACGCCTCCTCCTTTGCCACAAGAACAGCAGCTGCAGAGTTTGAAAAGATGAATGAGTTCGATAAATATCAGGGAAGAAGGGGTGCAGATAAAGCAGGCAGCGATGAGTACTTCGAACTGAATGAGAGTAACATACCATGGGCAGCTGCAGCAATGGGCACGGGTGCAGAAGTTGAAAATATAAATGACCGGCCACGGGACTGAATGAGAAGCTTCCATTTCTTGCTGTTAACCAGTAAACAAATGAAGGGCATGATTACATTTGATGTGCAAATCAATAAAAGATAGTTGTTTACTTCTTTAATAAAACAATCAGTGTATATGGAACTCTCTCTTGTCCTATTACCTGCATGCAATGAACCCACCATGGCAACCAGCAGCCTTACTCAGGGTCCCGATACATATATCAACATCATGTTCACAGTTGAATTCTTGAGCTGCACCTCCACCATCTTTTCCACATACAAATGTTGCGTGAGCCTAGAGAATTAATGGAAAAGCAGGAGAGTTGAGCTAAATCAAAAACTAATTCTCAAATAAATGAAGTGGGAAAAATAAGGTGATAGTTAAATAATATAGCATGATATTTATCATGTGGTTATCTATCCATCAGACCATTATCGACTGGTAGGAAGTACAATCAATTACATCGCCGTGCAGACATAAATGTATTTCTCACACTCAATGTTTTGTTACTCGAGAAATAGAAAACTTACATCGTCTATTACTAGCAGAAATCCATGTTTCTTTCGAAGTTTTGCAAGCTCAGACATAGGTGCAAAGTCTCCATCCATGCTAAACAGGCTGGAAGAGTAAATAATCTTAGAATCATAGATTGATGAACTAATTAAAATGGATCAGTATAATAGGACATTCACGTAAGTTTTTTCATATACTCGAAGAAACCTTTTTCAGAAAGTGAAACTAAATGACACGTCAGGGCAGGGCTATTGGAGACAGTGAACCATACGACAATTCATCACTATAAGGTTTGCATAAAAAGGAGCATTAGTATCACGACAAACCTATCAGTTACAACAACTCTTTTCTTCATCGCACAATTTGATCTGTAGTGACATAATAGAACAATCAGAGAATTATTAGTATCTTCCAGTAGGATGGAGAATGATAAGGAGAAGAAATTGAGAGGGACAAAACAAAAGCCTACAGTAGTGCATCGAGATGGCTCATATCACAGTGCCTGTATATAAAAGTTACTGCATTTCCCTGTTTCTCAGCAAGGCGAATACCATCAATTATGGATGCATGGTTCAGTGCATCTGAAAATATTGCAACACGGTGATCATTTGAGGGTTTACCACCAGCAATGAGGGCACCAACATTTCCCACTGCAGTCATAAACGCCATGTTGGCTGAAAAGCCTGTTGGACAGAGAAGGCAGTCCTATATTTAATGTTAGTCAATAATTAATCATTTCCATGAACATGCCGTAAGATCCATAAGAAGATGTAGGGCAAAGGGATTCATAAAGGGAAAAGAAAAGAAAAAAAAAGTTCTTCCAAATTTTCTCTTTGATGCGTGAAGTAAAGACACTTGAACAACTCGAGATAGGATGCACCTTATCCCTGTCCAGCTTTCTATTATATGCAAGTTCTTTTCCCTATAAATGATCAAATCACAAATGCTGTGAAATTTTGAGTAGGTAATAAAGTGTTTGGTTTTCTTTCTACCACAGATTAAAAAAAAGACTTCACGGAAAGTAAGAACATTTTTAATTGATATGACAATGCCACGTATCCATGTAAAAAGAGCCATCAATCTAAAGGAAAAGTTCATTCTCCAATTTTGGTTTCCATGGTCAGGACCTACGAGTACCCGATTCTGATCAACTTTGCACGATACGTAAGGGAAAAGGCAGACAGACCTCCAACTGGGTTCGATTCACACCCACAACCTCTTGTTTAGGGGAAATGAGATCTATAAATCATTCCAACATCTGTTCCTAAAGGCAAATTGCATGTATAGGAGTGATGAGGGAAATGAACCATACGTGTAAAACGAGACATATTAATGTATCGACTTTGTATGCATATGAAACACTAGCAGTACCGCATCAATCAAGAGAGCATAAGATCATTTAACATACGATTATAATATTATTGGTGATATTCAATGAAAACTAGAGAGTACCTCTTTCTTTTTGAGTTCTGCAAGTGATGATTCAAGTAACCTATGGTAACTTGTGTATCCACAAATCAAGGCAGAACCTCTTGGACCCATTCCGTGCACTCTAGCAGCCTGTAAAATCAGCAAACAATCCAGAACTGACTACCAATAACACACTATGCACCAAGAAGATCAATGCCCAGCAAATGTACCTTGATAGCAGCATCGACAACCGCTGGATGTGAACCCAACCCCAAATAATCATTTCCAGAGAAAACAATCAGCTTCCGAAGCTTTCTGCCAGTTCCCTCTGATTCATCATCTACCTCCCCATTCTCATGTATAACATCATTGTCGTCTCCTATTCAAGTATACACAAAATACTCAGATAAACAGACTAATGAAATATAAATTACCACGAAAAGGCTAAATCAATTATTTTGGCAATCTTCCTTGTCGTTTCCACCACTCCGATTCCTTATGCAAAGTAAAAGTTATAGCTCAATTCAGAAAATACTAACAGACCAAGTGCAGAGATGACTCATCATCTACCTTCATAACATTATTGCGGCCTCATATTCAAATGCAAGTATGCAACACTCCTATACACAAGTCCCCGTTATTATTTCGAGCACACCAATTCCTTATGCCAAGTAAGCATATAACTCAATTGAGGAAATACTAGCAGACCGAGCGGGGAGATGACCAATCATGTACCTTCCCATTCTCAATCATTACATTATTGAGGCTCTCTATTCAAAACAACGCTCCTATATACAAAATCCTCGTCACTATTTCAAGTTTTCAACCACTCCAATTCCTTGCAAAGTAAGATTGTAGCTCAATTGAGAAAATACTAACAGACCAAGCGCGGAGACGACTCATCATCTACCTTCCCATTCTCAATCATAACGTTGTTGTGCCTCCTATTCAAAATAAAACACTCCTCTACGAAATATCCTCGTATTATTTCGACATTCCAATTCCTTGCACAAACTTAGCCCATACATTACTCGACTAAGAACACACTAACACATTATCAAATGGATAAAAACCAAATCTGGAGTACCCATACAACAAATTTACATACATTCTGCAAAAACAAACTTAACAATCAGCATAAAGATGAAAACTTTCAGCTCAGTTTAGCCTCTACCTGAGCTGGGAATGTCGTGTAACCATTTCTTGAATGTTGTCTCCGAAATATTGATTTCAACAACAGCTCTGTCCCACTTGTTCGGACCATCAAAACATTGAGGGGAATTGGATTCAATTGGACCGGATTGGTGGTGATTGTTTGAGAGGTGAATGGGTCTGAGAGAACGCAAGACTTTGAGGGATTGGAGCTTTGTGAGTGCTTCTTCAACCCAGTTCTCCCATGAAGACGAATCAATCTCCATTGTTGAGAAAACAAGAATGAAGATCGAGGGGTTTTGGGGATTATAGGATTTAGCTTTGCTGCATTTTGTCAGTGTGGTAGCTGAAGCAGGCCAGCTAATTGGAAGTAAAAGTAAAACTGAGCTAGTTCTTGAAAATTCATCTTCCAATTTTTCTGGAAAATTGGGCGATAGACACTATGTTGATTCAAATAATCCGAACCTAGTTAATCTAAACTGAAGTTAACTTATTTGAACATGAACATGCTCAATTATTTTAAAATTTTGATTTTTAATTAAGTGAATCTGAACAGGTCTAAATGGAACATAAACTCAACTAGTTTAATGTATTGATGTTATATTAAGTAAATCTAAACTAACCTAAATGATATAAACTTAAATAAACTGATTTAAAGTGAAATTAATAAAGACTTAATTGTAAAAAATAATTACAAAATTACTTCTCGAGAAATTTACGCTCGAATACAAGAATATATATTGATTCCATGGTTAATAAACTGAGCTTTGTTGGAAATTTGGCACTTCAGGAGAGTATCCGACAAGTGGATGGTAAGAAGAAGCAAAGTGAAGTAAACGTAATGCTGCAGAATTTGGGATTACCCCGCTTTCACTGAGAT
>JAYMSL010004035.1:0-11597 GCA_036897195.1 Plantago coronopus | reverse complement strand
AAAAGAAGGGACTATTGGTGATGAGGAGCTTATAAAATGTGGCAAGCTCAATCTTGTTGATTTGGCAGGATCAGAGAATATTTCTCGTTCTGGTGCTCGAGAGGTATAATAATGAAAACTGTTCTATTTTGATGAAAACATGGGATAAGTCAATAGGTCTCTAGAAAATAAAGCCCTATTCAAGATTGATAAGACTTAGAATCACATCCATTAGTGTGTTTGTTGATCATGTACCTTGTCTTCATCTGATATAGCATGATATATTGTCTTCATCTGATATTGCATGCGAAGCAAACTTGCGTTCATTATCTATTATGAAACTGCAAAATGACCCTTTTAATTGCCACGACTTAGCTTCCTCATATCAGTTACGCTATTAAACCAATGATACAGGCTCGTGCAAGGGAAGCAGGAGAAATAAATAAGAGCTTGCTAACGTTGGGCCGGGTCATTAATTCACTGGTTGAGCACTCTATTCATGTACCTTACAGGTAGGCTAAAATCTGAACTCTGAAGTAATTTTAGTTGAGCTAGAGGCAAAATGTTCGCAACTGATATTTTTCTTTATTCGAATGCAGGGACAGCAAGCTTACAAGGCTTCTCAGAGATTCATTGGGAGGGAAAACGAAGACTTGCATTATTGCGACAGTCTCACCCTCTGCACTTTGTTTGGATGAAACCATGAGCACACTAGAGTATGCACATCGGGCCAAAAGCATTAAAAATAAACCAGAGGTTGGTATGCCTGTTTTCGTTTCCTCAATTCGTTTACTTTGGAAAGGTTGGAATATTAGCTAAATTGGTTTCCCCTTTTATAAGGCAAATCAAAAAGTTACCAAGGCTGTGCTGCTTAAGGATATATTTATGGAGATGGAGAGGATGAAACAAGGTAATTTGTATATCTTCTTTGATTTTTGTTGTTCGAGCAATTAAGTTTTTCTAAAGCACCTCAAATTTTGCGTGAGTTTAGAGATTCGAGCAGCCAGGGAAAAGAATGGTGTTTACATTCCACATGAAAGGTTCCAGCAAGATGAAGCTGAAAAGAAGGTCAGTTTCCCGAAATCTGATCTAGAGCTTGCTGGCTATTTTAATATCTGGTTCATTTCAGCTGAATGAGTACAAGGTCATTCACTTTGTATTCTTCATATACTAAGCTTAAAGTCATCAAGCACCAAGAATAAATGATCATTGTCTGAATATTCCTTTAAATTATCTTCTAATCTGATCTGTATATTCTACAGGAAAAAACTGAGAGGATAGAGCAACTTGAATCAGATCTTAAAGCGAGCGAGAAGGTAATCCAACTTGGTTTGTTCTTTTTTGATATATTCCCGCAGCCTCTTTGCCATCTTGCTAACTTTCTATCTACTTCTGCAGGAAGTTGATAGATTTCGTGATCTTTATTACAATGAGGAGGAAGAAAAATTGAATGTTGCGAGTGACCTTAAAGAATGCAAGGTATTGGAGCAGATCGATAGATAGATATGCAAGAGTCTTCTAGTGCAATTCCACTACTCACATACTTCCATTTTTGTTTTCCAGAAAACCCTGCAAGATACATGTAACAAACTGCAAGATGTAGAAGAGAATTATAAGCTTGCTCTTTCGCTACTGAAGGAGAAGGAGTTGATCATCTCCAAACTACAGCATTCAGGTAAAAATAGTTTTAATCAGCAAAAGGCATGCATTTTATCCTCATCTCAAAATTTGAATAAAGTCACCATGATACAGAGAGTAATCTGATTGATTGTGCCAAGAGGATGCGGGTCAATTTACAAGAAGCATCTCGAGATATATCATCTCTCTTCGTGAAAATAGGTATTAATGTGTTCCTCCAAGTTAATTTCCATCTGTTGTTGATCTACTTTAGTGAGTATATGTTCGGAAATATGCTCATGGCTTTACTCAATGACCTTATCCCTGCACGCTTGAATTGGTCTGCAGATCGCAAAGATAAATTGGAAAGAGAAAACCAAGATATTATCCATGCGTTCGGTGCAAATCTTGATAAAGGTTTAAAAGACCTGAATGGGAGCATTTTGAGCTCTATATCTGAGCAAGAACAACAACTGAAATGCATAGAAGAACGCATGGGCACATTTCTTGCTAGCAAAAATGACGTAAGTTGTCTTACAGCTAGATGGTTGGCAAAACGTCAAATGTTCAAACCTTGTTATCAGACTAATTTGTTTGCTCGTCTACTTGTATATCAGTCTAACGAGGCCATGGAATCAAAAGTAAAGAAACTGTCAGAACTGTATACTTCAGGTATGATTGACCTGAAGAAACTCACTGACATGCTGCAGACAAAAGCTTCTTCAGATGTGGGGGAAATGAAAGCTATGATGTCAGTCCAAGCAACTTCAGTTGAGGATGTAAGTTGAGCTGAAATTAAATTGTGTCAATATGATTGGAATATTATTGACTCCCTAATAAATGTTTTGTGTTGCCTTTTGTGCAGTTCTTAAAAAATGCATCATTGGAGGCAATGGAAGTTATTAAAGATCTGCAGAGTTCTCTTGACGAACAACAAAAATTGTTGGCTTTCTCTGCCGAACAACAGGCAGAGGTATGTGGCTGATGTTAGTAAATCTTTCCAAAGCTTTCATAGGATAATTTAAACTTATGTATTGTGTATATATGCTTTAGGGGTTAAGTCGCAGTCTGGCCTCAGCAAATGTAATAACAAGTGCTGCTATCAACTTTTCAAATGACCTTCATCGGCAAGCTTCTGAATTAATGAAGCTAGTAGAGGAGAGCCAAATTGAAAAATGCAGGCAACTTCAGGATTTTGAAATGACATTTAAGGTCGGTCGACTTGGTGAAGTTTACTCATCATTTCGTTTCTGTTCTGAAATGTGAAGTTTACTCATCATTTTGTTTTTGTTCTATTTTTTTTACAGGACGAGGCAGTGAGAGAAGAAAAATTAGCAATGCAAAATATAGCTGCAATATTATCATCGCTGACTGTTAAGAAGTCCAATATGGTAAGCAAAAGCTATATATTTTCTTGTGAAATTATCAGCATTTATAATGATCTAACATCTAACGCTTGGAAAATGTTGCATCCAGGTATCCAAAGCCTCAAAAGGCTTCCAGGACTCTAGCATACAAGAAAGCAAGAAGTTATTGCTGGATCTATCTGGCATGCAGCAAGTTTTAACTACAGAAATGAACGAGCTGAATCAGTATGCAGATGGGGTCAAAGATCATTACGTGAATGAGACATTCTCGTCAGCTGAAAGTAGAACTACTTTGGAAAATTGCTTGCAAGAATGGTAAATCTTTTTAGCTTCAGATTTTTACCGTTTTGTTGGGCTCAAATACTAGAAAGTATAGACAGAATAATTGGAGAAGGCTAGGAATTATTAATGAACCATAGAGATACGTGTTACAATTGATTCAGTCTTTAGTTTTGTGATATAATTGGTAATTGATGTTGTTTTACTGAATGGCAGTGGTCGAAAGGTGGAACTTACAAATCGACAGTGGCAAAATGCACAATTTGGCACGAGCCATCTTACTAAAGAAGGTCTCAGCAACTTAGAATCTGCTGCAAAGTAAGTTGGTAAACTTGGCTAAAATATAATTTATTCTCAAATCTCTTGTCTAAGTTCTTATAATGTGCTCTTCATTCATGGCAGGAGAATGATACTTGAAACTCACTCAGTACATGAAAACATTACTTCCACCTCTTCTTCTATGGCAGCTGAACTGAATACAAACATCAATGACTTAATGATGTCCATTAATGGTAATTGGTTCAATGCAAATGAATTTGTGCTTTTCTCTTCAGTTTTACAAGAAGGTAGGGGTTAACTGGAAAAGTTTACTTTTGCAGATTCTCTGGTGTTGGACAAAGAAAACAAGATTGCTATAGATTTGACAACTGCAACCAGCTTTGATCAGCTCAAGTCGATTAAAACTAACCATAAGGAGCGCATATCACTCATATGCGACAAATCAGAACAGTGCATCCATAGAGATTATCTGGTACGTGCATCTACACATGTTAATTAATTCTTCGCATTGTGTTTGTTTCACTATAGCTATAGTGATATGTTAAATATTTCATGGAACATAGAAAGGTGTAAATCACAGAATATCTATCATTCAAACAGGTTGAGCAGGTTACGAATTTGACACCCAAGAAACGAGAAATCCCAATTCCCAGCATGGAGTCAATCGAGGAGATGAAAGCACACGTGAATCATTCAGATTCCACTAACATATCAAGAGCGAAAGTCACTGAGATTGTTCCAAGGAATCTGGACAGAACTCCATTCCAGGATGTCAACGGAGTAGTAGTATGATATTTGTGTTCAAAATGGACAAACAGTTTCTTGTATGCCAAACATATCTTTGTCGTGGTGGTCTTTAGTTGCACTCATCAGCTGAGATGAGTCTAGTCTAAAAACATTATCTGCTGGAGACTGTTGTATGGTTTCATTGAGTTTATAAGAATATTATTCTTCCTGTAAGGTATCATATTAAGATTTACTAGCAACTAGCGAATGGAAGAGAAGACGCGTTCATATGAGATTATGGTCGACTGGTCCCCCCTACTTGCAGGCTGCAGCATTGCAGATGACCAAGGAACCAACTATATATGATCAAGTCAAATACAAAGTTAGCACTAAGGTAGATTTCAGTACTACCAACCCCATGTATGTGAGAAAAAAATGGCTGCTTTCACTTTCTGTGTGTATCATCCATGATATTCATATGTCACTCAATTGGGGGAAAGAAGGTGGTAGAAACTAGAAAGTTGGGCTTCTACATTTCTACTCTAAATTATTATGAATGACAAGTCTGACTGCATGTATGAGTGGTTCCTGGAAGATGTATGTAAATGCATGATTGAGTATCAAGAATGAGATTTCAATTGGTTACAGTATTGTAGATTAACAACACATCATGGGATGTTAAAGTTTAGCCAATTGAAAGCAGCAAATTAGGCGTGGTTGATTAGTTTAATTAATCTAGATTAGTCAATAATAGTTATAGTTATTAGTAGTATATACTAATACTACCAGATTACCAGTCTCATGAAAGAAGAGTTGAAGACCATTTCAGTATGTCACTAATTAGCTAGCCTACGTAAGTGACTAAGTCTAACATGCACATCCTACGTTAATTATTGTCAATGGCATTATAAGAGTTATCAAATTTTGGTCTTATAAGGCAATAGTGCAGTCTTACCTTTTAACCCTAAGTTTTATTATATGTCCAAATTATATTCATTGGACCGACTCAACTAGTTACATACTTTCATTCAGACATTCATGATATTTTATTTTTCATAAAAATACTATTTTAAGAATGCTTCCTTTTTTTCTCCCTGGAAAGTAGTAGTCCTACTTGTCCACAATATCACTTGGTAAATGATATTTTTGTTCCTCAAAGTACAACTATGGGAAATATTAATATGTATTCAAATATACAATTAAGCGCAACTCAATTTTTAAGATATTTTATGCGTTTGAATCACTATTTTATTACATTTTCATACCAAAATATTTACAAATAATATAATTCCTAACTAAAATAAAATAACTTGAATCCAGGGGGTGGTGCAGTGGTAAGGTGCCGGGTGTATTGGTGATAGGTTCCGGGTTCGATTCCCGGAGATGTAGATTTATTTGATGTTATAAGATTGGTATTTGTGTGGTGGTATTGGGTTAGTGTAGTTAGTGTAAGTTAGTGTAGGAGTAATATAAATTTGACTCTTAAAAAAAAAAAAAAAAACTTAGCTGCATATTCGATTCTTTACAATAATTATTTTTAGGTCAACATATTCTGCATGTCTAAGCTCAAAATTTAACATAATAATAGTCCCACATGTCTAAGCTCAAAATTTAACATAATAATAGTCCCACACGGATACCGCAAGTAGTATAGTACTAAATCTCTATGGAATAGTTAAATATAACAATATGTAAAAAATTGTGAATAAAGAACATTATAATCAAGGAAAAAACATATTCAAGTAATTTTTATAAGTTTCTCAATAAACATACTCATTTCTAAGAAAATCATACTAACTCTAACTTTCTTCAGTTTATCAAAATCATCAACAACTAAATCATTGTCAAAATCATCAACTCAATATACTTTATCGAATTGTTAAACAAGAATTCATACTCAATTGAACTCCACAATCTTGTATTCATAATATTTATAGCAGAAAATGTCCGCTTAGAAGTTGTTGTAAAAAACGGACAAATTGATAAGTAACTGGATCAATCTATTACCAAGAAAGTAAGAAAATGATTTCATTGTTCTATAAAAACCTATGTACAACGCCAAAAGTATTGACATATGGTGGAGCCTAATTAATATTCTAATATTGACACTGAAAATATGCCACTCAAATTTAAGGTGCGGTTTTTTCTTTATTAGTAAGATATACAAAGTAGAATTATTCCACTACTTTGTAAATTTGATCGAACAAATAACTTATAATCGTCCATGTATCGAAAGAGGGACTCAACTTCAAATCTTGAACAACTCCAATGCATCTTTACTAAAACCGGAGTTCACCTCTAACAACATGCAATCCAGTTAATACTAAAATAATTTTATAAAAAAATGATATATCTACTTGTATCTATTAGATAATTTTATTTTATATTTAATTATCAAATCTTATAAATTTCTAAACTTCTATAAAGTTGAATAGCGATATATATGGAAAAAAATTAGGTGGGGGCAAAACATAATTTTTTTTATAAATACACCTATAAGAGTAACTTTAAACAATATTAATTTTAAATGGATGGTCGCGACCCTTCGCCACCCAAGTCTCCGCCTGAATACATTTTAAATTTATTGCCACTTAATTACTCTTCTCGAATATCTTGCCACTTGATTACTCTTCCCTGTCTCCGCCTGAATACATATTAAATTTCTTGACACTTAATTACTCTACCTGAATTTATTGTCACTTGATTACTCTTCCCTGTCTCCGCCTGAATACATATTAAATTTCTTGACACTTAATTACTCTACCTGAATTTATTGTCACTTGATTACTCTTCC
The DNA here is from genome assembly GCA_036897195.1 of Plantago coronopus. Classification (NCBI taxonomy): domain Eukaryota; kingdom Viridiplantae; phylum Streptophyta; class Magnoliopsida; order Lamiales; family Plantaginaceae; genus Plantago; species Plantago coronopus. The sequence continues at coordinate 4,556 of JAYMSL010004035.1, read as the reverse complement.
CGATAATAAGGGTATCTAGCTAAGTGAAATTAGGTAGTGTTAATAAGTGCCTCTTTGAAAGTCGCTTTGTCTTGGTTTTGAGCTTATGGAGGATGTTCTAGTTTCACTTGTCTCATTACCTTGTGCAGTGTGCAGTGTACTCCTTTTGGTGGAGAACTTAGCCCAATAGTAGCGGGCTGCTTTGGTAATTAGCATAGGCATTTTGGTGATCCCTGTGTGGTTTAGTGAGAACTTAGTCCAATAGTAGCGGGCAGCTTTGGTAATTAGCATAAGCATTTTGGTGATCCCTGTGTGGTTGAGTGACCCGCCGCGAGTGTTTCGTCAACATTTTAAATTACTTTAACGAGTTTATACTGGTGAACTTGAATTCATATTTTAAATTTATTGTCAATTGCTTGATCTTCGATGAATTCTCAATTGCTTGCTTGATTTCACAAGTTGGAGGGACGAGCTAATTTGGCTCCATATTAGGTACTTAGTTTCTACTTGAGAGTTCAGATGTATAGGGATAGTAATTTAACGATCGGTTAAATATCAAATTGTCTGTCATTTGAACTCCGCAAATACATAGGGGGTATGGATGTTACTAGAAAATTTTGTTATCTTGAGATCGTAAACTTTGGTGATGTTTCGTGCCGTACTCTTCGTCTTGGTGTTCTTCGATTTTTGAGAGATGAGAATCTTCATGATGATATGATTATTTTTATCTGTGTATATTTTTTGGTTAGGTTGTGATACTATGAGTGATGCAAAAGTTTTCCATTTGCTTTGCTGTAGAAATTTTGGTGTTAGAGAATGAGTACTTATTGCTTATATTGTATTTTCGAGTTCCAATAAATTGTATTTAAAACATTGAACAGAAGAATTGCTTGTAAAGACTTGAATCTAAGATAATTTTATACTCAAGGTTAATATATTTAAGTACAAAGTCTTAAATCATGATTTTTGGATTTTCATAATTTCATGTCCATCTTTTCTAATTTTTTCTAAAGGCACTGCCTCCAAAATTGTAACTGGCTGTAGGCATCGGAGAAATTTATAGAATTAGGAATCTCAAACTCGACATTGATTATGCTACTACATGACCATGTGTCTGATTTGGGCTTTCTTTCAATATATTTAGAGTTTTCAAACTTGTTTTGTGGCCTAGATTTCCATTGATCAACCTGCAGAGTAAGACAAATGTAGCTTTAATTAGTGACGGGTTGATATTGGTTGTTGGTATTTTTTTTCTCCACTTAACAAGAACAACCCTAAGGATATTTTTGCTGCATTTGGTGCTCCAAATCTAAACTTATATTGCAAGTGCCATATAACAAATTATAGTACACAAGAATGAATTGGAGTTATTCACCACTTGACTGCTCTTACAAGCTTTTAAACTCTTAAAATCTTACGTATCTAATCAACTACCTTATAAATATCATTATCACTTAGTTTAGCCTTAAAAACTATCTAACAAAACCTAAACAGATCGAGGTTATATTAACTTAACAAGGGCGCCAACTTAACAATCATTTCCACAAGCAAACTTATGATATATTCAGTTCATCTCAAAATTGAATGTGCCTAATCTGAACTGAATACAAATATTTTTCTTAAAACGGTAAGCTATATTATAATACAAGTACAAACTATCAAGTAAATATGAATGTACACAGTACACCTCCTACTTGTAACTCCACTCCACTTTCACTGAACCACCTTATGACTTCCGAACTGAATTCAAGTATAATTTTGTACCGTGTGTGCACACTTGAAGTGAACTAAGTTGAACTAAGTGGACCTGACTGAACTGAACTGAGCTGAATATATCTAAAATTAAAGTGAACTGAAGATGAACTAATCCAGTTTAAGGAACTAATTAAGAAGGATAGTTCAATTAACGAATTTATATTTTTGAATAATGACCTTGCAATTATAAAATCACAAGTTGAGGAATCGGTGCTAATCTTCTCGATAGTTCCTCAACTACCATATCAACATTTTCTAAACAAGCTTAATTATCATACAAATCTTTTAATAACATAATGCGATAATTACAAAGTAACAATACTAGTCTAATTGACTCCAGACAAGCATAATTTGTCAATAAGTCGGAAAGAATCAAAAGATTAAATTAGCCGCAAATTAAAGTCGTGCCGGTCCAGTTACAAAAGAAACGTACTTCACTTTTCTAATTAACGAATTAAATTAGTAAAGATTTCTCCTATAAAGTTGGAGGTTTGTTTACGGTTTATTAATGACACGCGTTTATGATTCATTGCTGGTATTCATAAGAATCGCGTTTTGGGCAACTTCATTGCTGTTATGAGTCGTTAATCTAATTATTAATTAGTGCGTCTAAGTCGAGATTAGTGATCATATTAATCTAATTATTAATTAGTGCGTCTAAGTCGAGATATGTTGAGTTTGATTGGCGGTTTGAAGTCATATGAGCATTTTGTTGTGTTTAGAAGTTGCGTGAAACATGTTAAGGGAAGAAGTTAATTAATGTGATATTTACGTCATGGATTAGCTACTTAAGCACAAGACAAGTTAAACAGAGGAAGGTTTTAAATGATAAAACGGGAACAAAATTAGAATACATTATCGTCATGGATTGGTAGTTTTGTGCCTTTCCCTTTCCTTGGTCCGGGTATCATCGCCTCTATCGGCCCGAGAGGACGGTGTATTTTCATGGGTACCCCGAGGTTTCCTTTTGAGGTTACCGTTGAGTGTAAAGTTTTTGCACTTTCATACTTGTACATACATATTTGCATATTTGTAATTTTGTTACCATTTCCAAAAAAGGTATGATTCCTTTGCTGTGCCACTAGTAGGTAGGATATTTTAGCGGGTCAATCCGTGAAATAGCATGACCAATATTTGTTGAAATGTGAAGAAAACATAAGTAAATAATGTGTTGTAGAGTTTACTTACATAAGAACTATTTCTTATTTTTTAACTGGGACAACTAAATGTATAGTTGGTGAATACTTATATTTCGTTTGAAAGTTTTAAAACTTATTTGAGGTATAAATTACAATTGAGCAAACATAAACTGAACGAATGAAACCAAACAGAATTTAAGGTAAAAAGAATATAGCTCAAGGAGCTTCAACTCAATATATTATAAAGCCAAAGCATGCATTGGAGTGAGGAATAAATGGTCAAAGTTGAATGGTTTAAGAGTAGGTTTGTCCCACATAGTTAGTTGTGTGGGTTTATCCCACATTGTTGTGGGCAAAATTTATTTTTTTTTATCCCACATTGTTGTGGGCAAAAATGTTTCACTAGTATATAAGTCATTGTCTTACTACTATTTTCAGGTTGTATTACTAAATGTCAAAATTGTTCTAGGTGTCGCTTATGGAAAAGTTGGGAATCCTGGCTAGACTTGTGTACGGATTAGTGGAACTTGTGTTTGCGCCGGACCGTTTTGTACATAAAACATGTACCATGTATTCTCTTATCTTTGGATCTAAGCATGTCCCCTATTAATTCAAAAATACTAACTTTCGGAGTCTCTTTTGTAGAAAATGATCAACGAAAAACCTGGTTCTGGTTCTAGTTCTACCTCTGTCAATGATGGTGGATTGATGTATCACTCTAGCGCTGGTTCCTGAATTATTACTCAAATGCTCTAGTTCTACCTCGGCCAATGATTATGGATCGATGTATCACTCTAGCGCCGGTTCCTGAATTATTACTCAAATGTCTAATTCAACAATAATGTCTGTACTAGTTACCCATGCCGAGAAATATGAGAAGTTCAATGGCTTGATTTTTTGAACCTTGACAAAATAAAATGTTGCCACCTATCTAACAAACTCCTACAACTTATGTGAATGATCCTGATGGTGTAGTTGAATCTCGAAACATTGAGTGTTATTGATGCATGGAACCATGTTGATTTTCGTTGCAACAATGATGTCTTGAATGGTCTTCCTGATGCTTATGTACAGTGTGTATGGTTTAATGAAAACCGTCGAATAACTATGTAAGCCTTTGGATAAGAAATATAAGACAGATGATTCTAGAGCCAAGAGTTCAGAGTTAGAAGTTTATTGGAATTCGTGATAGCTGACTCTAAATATGTTATTAGTCAGTTTCAAGAGTTTCAAGTGATCTACCATGAGATCACTTCTGGGGGTTAGGGTTGTGCATTCGGATTAGTCTGATCCGATCCGAAAATTCGGATTGAATCAGATTCGGACCAAAATAGCTCGATCTTAACCCCGATCCGAAAATCCGGATCGGATCCGGATTAATCCGAAAATAATCCGAAATTTAAATTATTTAAAAAATTAATCCATAAATGAACAAAACAGCTTTCTTTCTCTTCTTTAGCTTTCGATTCCTTCAATGGGATGGGAAAGTTTCAGGTGTAAGCCCAATCGAATTAATCCCTTCTGGGCTTAATAAAACAAAGTTTCAGGGAAAGTTTCAAGATATAAGAATTTGTATTCTTCCTTTGAATCCCTTATGGGCAAAAAAAGAAAGGATTGGAAGCTGGTAGGGCTGTAGCGCGGCAGAGAACAGGCTGCGCAGCCGCGCAGAGACTAGTGAGGAGG
>JAYMSL010004034.1:0-11598 GCA_036897195.1 Plantago coronopus | reverse complement strand
ACACGGAATTGAATCAAGAAACTAGGCTTCTTTAATTTTTCTCGGAATTTATTAAACTAAAGTTAAACGAACTAAATCCACAGGCTCGATTAGACACCAAGAAACAATAATACAAGAATAACTAAATAACCGTTGGAGATCTAAGTGCTATGAATTGGAGATCCGACTCTAGTCGAATCCATTCAAGTCCAAAAATAAGCAAGAAAATGCGATTCACCTTCTGCGCGGCACCAAAAAGACACACCAATTCGATTAATCCGATCACACGCCAATAAAACAATTGAATCAAGAAACTAGGCTTCTTTAATCTTTCTCGGAATTTATTAAACTAAAGTTAAACGAACTAAATCCACAGGCTCGATTGGACACCAAGAAACAATAATACAAGAATAACTTAATAGTGCACAACTGAACGAATAATTTTGATTTCATTAAATCACAAAAGTTTCAGATTCACAAAAGTTTCAGATACACAATAGTTCATGAACATCACTGCTACACTAATTAACCAGCCGAGACTTTCTAATATAAACTGCTGGCTAGTAGCTGCAATCGAGCCTACTTTTTATTCTTCGTTCTCATCCTCCACCAGCCGCATGCATCTGCTATTATGAACGTCTTTAGCTCTTCTGGCAACTCACTGCAATCGAAGCATCTTTCACCTCCTTCGATTAAACATCTTGAGAGATGATCCGCCGCTCCATTACACTCTCGATATATATCCTGTAACAATACCATCCGAAAGAAGCCAATCTCTCTGTCGATATCACGTAACACATCATAACACTCTTCAGGACAACCCAACTCTCCCGTCAAAATAGAGATTGCATTCTTTGAATCTGACTGAACTTGAACGTCAACAAAATCTAACTTTTTGGACAGGCGCAACCCCTCCAATATAGCCATCATCTCCAAACGAAGGACCAGAACCTGGTGATGCATCCGACTCTGGTTTAGTTCTTGATGTCGTGTGGCTTTACACATGATGGGGTTTCCAAAATGATCGCGGATAATAAAACCAAGACCTGCGGAACCAGTACGGGGCTGGTATGAAGCGTCACAATTAAGCGCGACGCAATTTGGTGGCGGGCGTGGCCAAACGCATGGTATTTGTTCTGAAGTAGATATGTGGTTAGTTTCAGGAGCCAACGAAGGCTGACAGCGTACGGAACGGTTCCTCAACCTCGGTCCGACCCGAATAGAAGAAAAGACATTTTGGACTTCCATACTTTGTCTCTTCTCGTCTACTTCTTGTGTTGTAGTATTGTTTTTGTTTTGTTTTGCGTTTGTACTAGTATATATAGATTTCACAAGACCTAGTGCTACTAGGAAATATCATTAAGTATATATAGATTTCACAAGACCTGGTGCTACTAGGAAATATCATTAAGTATTTAAGTATATATAGATTTCACAAGGCCTAGTGTTACTAGGAAATATCATTAAGTATATATAGATTTCACAACCCTAGTGTTACTAGGAAATAGTTAAGTTAATTAGGAAAAAATATTTCCATATCTACTTTTGTTATTAAGGAAAAAACTAAAATACAAGTGATTATTACCAATTAATTAATTAATAAACAATTTCTTTTCCCTATTTCCTTTTCTTATTACTATCAAGTTTAGGAAAAAACTCAAATTAAAATACAAGTGATTCTTCCCAAGTAATTAAGTAAGGATCAAATTTTTTTTCCATATTCCCTTTTCTTATTACTATCAAGTTTAAGAAAAAATTAAAATTAGAATGTTCTTCCCAAGTAATTTTAATTAAGAAACAAAAAATATTTGGGCCCAAAATATTTCCATATCTCATTTTATTATTACTATCAAGTTTAGGAAAAAACTAAAATACGAATGCTTCTTCCCAAGTTACTAATTAAGGAACAAAACATATTTCCATATTTACTTTTCTTATTACTATCAAGTATCAAGTTTAGCAAAAGTCTATTTTAGGAATAAACTAAAAAAACGACATACAAGTGTGGTTCAAATTAGGAAATTACTTGATACAATTGTCTCGGGTATGATTACAAATTTACAATGCAAGAACATATATGAATTACGAGAAAACAACAACAAAAGAAAAGAGACCCTAGAATTATTATTTTTTAGATATACTGTTACAATTACAATTGTTCGACAAATTTCTAATCAATGATTAATCAAATATTCCACAAGCGTCAATACAGAGGACATAATCATCCGTTTAAAATCGTTCGACAAATTTCTAATCAATAGTTAATCAAATATTCCACAAGCCTCAGTACAGAGGATATAATCACCCATTGCAGGGATATAATCACCCATGACGGGGATTCAGGGATCGAACCCGTGACCTCTCTTGGATTCGGGGTGTCTCAGTTTGCCACTCGACTACAAACGCTTTGACAGCCAACACAAGATTGTTTGAGTTGGTTTCATGAATGGAAATGCCTAGTACACGGAGATGCTTTCGTCCTCCAAATCGTACACATACAGGTTTCTTCTTCTTTTCCAATAAACCGCATCGCCTTTTAAACCAAAGGTTCGAGGCTGGGGACTAATACGCATAATCACTGCCCAGGTATGGCCATATCACCAATTGTGTTCACAGCCTCTCATTCACCACTACTAAAATCATCTCTGAAGATTGTGAAATGTGAAACTTCAAAGTCGTTAAAGATTACATAAATAAGCAATATCTCGCCACCAGCTCCGACAAGATATTGATTACCTTCAATATGGCCATATGGGAAACACAATTCAAGAATTGAGTCGTCACTAATAACTTATGTAAAATCACGTTTAGGGTCGGAGAAATCATCCATCAATAAATCCAATTTTCCACATGACAGAGCAAACAGTTTTCCCTCGAAGTTTATAACTTTATAAATTAAAAGCTCATCCGGTTTCACATCCCGTTAAACCAATTCGTTATCCCCAAGGTAACAAGACCTGAACTAGGTTGGTACGTCTTCCTTCTTATTCTATTTGTCATCCTGCAACTTGTATCGATTCATGTCTTGGCTACGTGAGGTATTTGTGTATCGGTCTAGGCTGAACCTTTCAAACCTCATGAGCTACTGGTGCTTGGCAGTTCTTGGGGTTTAGTCCTAGTCGATTATCATCTCCCTCCTCTAGATGGACATGTTTTCATTTAGCGGGTGACACATTTTATATGGGTTGAGACTCTCTGGTGCAAATCTTTTACACTTTTGTACATTTATCGTAAAGTTATAATATTATTTTGACTTTTCTAAAAAAAACAATACCTGAACTTTTTTGCTTCATTGAAAAATATAATACGACAACTTCGATCCATTAGGGGAGAGAAGACAAAAATGTAGTAGATCTCATCAATGGACAATTCAGGCAGGAGTACCAACTCTAACATGTTTTTTCTTACAGTATAATATGTTGTTTCATCTTTTGAAAAAAAGAAAAGAAAAAGGAAAATTTGGTCCTATAACTATCCCAAACTTTATTTTTAATAATAGGATATATAGAAGTATAGAAGTGTAATTTCGAAAAGTTAAAAAAAAAAACGGTGTAATTTGTAATTCACTGACATCTAAACTAAATTTTTGTGTTTTATAATGTGAGTCCGTCCCTGAGTATGTTAACCCGTCGCAGCATAGTCTAAGTCAGTCTGGCAGAGCTTACTGGATTTTCCCCCAAATCAGTAAATTTCCACTTGTTTGTTTGTTTGTTGAATCATTTTCTTCCATATTTGTTATGTAGGTTTGGAAGAATGGAGAAACCAGTGAAGTTGTGATGAAAAAAGTGTATGTACCAGGAAAACGATCAATGTTGCTGTCCAGTATTAACTATCCAAAGTTTTATAACCAAGGTTACACGTAGGTGACGTGTGGCAGTGTTGCCAACTTATTGATTGAGTCAAGGTGTTTATAGTCGAGGGTTAATGTGAGATGATATATCGTATACTATCACATATTCGATTTTTTTTTTAAGTGTTTAATTTTATTTTTTTTGTTACATAAGTATTGATTGAACTTTTTAATGAAATAGTTATAAATCCAACACTATCAACCACTAAATGTATCTAGAGTGTTTTATCTAAAACTTTTCAGAAAATATTATTTGTAGGCTTTGTTTCTTAGAAATATTGATAGTGTTGATCCAAGAGTCAAATACCCTTAAAATATTGATTATAAAATGCTAAATTTTTATGAAATTCAGAATAGACCGATGTTTTCAATAAATTTCCTGAAATTTGTATGAGTAATTATTTGTCAAGTCCATATTTTAGAATCAAATTTCATATAGCCCGACTCAAATGTTACCCTATCAATCCAATACGCTTTGTAGGTAAATGAAATGTGCAACGAATTTTTTTTGTTGAAAACACCATGACACTCATGAATGTAAAATATACAAATATTGCCAACATAGTAGTTATATACTAGAGGGTTGGGTATGCTTTGATTATGTTTCCTAGTTTGCAATGTTAGTCTTGTTCTTTCATTCGATTAGTCATTAGAGACTCAAAGATTTAACCTTTGTTATTGTACAAAGTCTTAGAAAAACAAAAGCTCTCGATCTAGTTTGCAATGTTAGTCTACGGTTTGTGCCTAGTAGAGGTATAATACCGGTGACACTTCAAGTAACACACGAAAACAAAACTCTCAACTCGTTTACATTTTCTATCATTCACGATCAATAAAAACAACACCAAACTTATCAGAAATTCTCAGCGCCTCTTTCTCCAGAAAACTCAACAAGCTTAAAGCATCAGAGCAAAACACAGGAACCTAAAGATGCTACTGTGGAGAAGACTAAGGAGACGGCTGGTTATCTTGGGGAAAAGGCCAACCAGACTAAATATGTTTTCTTTTAAACGGAGTAAACTAGTAATCGCTCGATCTCTTCTGTGTGTTCTGTTTTCTTTGAAGTTTGTCTCTAGTATATATAGAATTTGATACACATACCTAGTGTTAATAGGAAATGTAAATAAGGTAAATATGGCATTACGATTTCATAAAGTATGTAAGTTACCGTATATCTAGTGTTAATAGGAAATGTAAATAAGGGAAAGACTAAGGAGACGGTTGGTTATCTGGGGGAGAATATAACCAGGCGGTTGAAGAGGCTCTGTTGGGTCTTGGTAAATTAGATTTATGGGATCGATCAATCTCGTTTAATTTCAGGAGCCAGAGAAGGCTGGCAACGTACTTGAGCACGGTTCCTCATCCGCGGCCTTATCCGAGTAAAAGAAAAAAACGGATTATCCACTTCCATCCTTTTTTGAGCTCTAGGTTAACTGATCAACTATCTCTACTCTATCCATGTCTACTAAACTGCTTTAGGCTACCTGCTCTTGAGCTCTCTAGCTAACTGCTACTATTTAATGTGTAGTACAAGAATTACAATGGCTCCTAGAGTAGTATATATATAGTTGAGCACTTGACCAATACATTCTCGGATTAGGAATTAGAAGTAGAAAGTAGAAACTAACTAGGAAATTTCCAAGTAATCTGTAGAGATCTCCTTTTCCTAATTCCATTTCAATTCCTAGTTGCATAATTAATTAGCATAATTAATTTGATTCTCCATTCCTTTTCACTCCAAAATCCTGACAGAAAACACTAAGTTTAGGAAAATGGCTTGTTTAATTTCCCAACTAAAACTATATTTAACCTTTAGTGAATGAATTGGTTTGGATTAATAACAAAGGTAGGTATGTACTAATTAAAATAATACTAACCTTATCTATATCTCCCAATCTCCTTCACCCGAAAAACTATTTTTCAAAGTTGAGATTTTTAATTTTTAACACAATTAATTCCTACTTAGAAAATAAAATATGTTACAGTTTCAAAAAAAAAAAAACAATAAGATATGTTTTCATCAATAAAACTTTATCATAAAGTGAAGAGTAATTTAAATATGTATAAATTTCTCATATTTAGATTATAATGTGAATTCCTTTTAATAATTTCGTTATCTGTAAATTTTGACGTACTACAATCGTAAATTTCTTTAAGATTAAACAATATAAAAATAAAATATAATTATAACAAAAGTAATTAATTATATTCTTGTAAAATAATTTTATTACAATATTTCTATATCGTAAGTTAAAAGTATTTTGTGGTCAAAGTTTGATAAAAGTAGAGCTTAGGTCAAGTTTGTAATGAAACGAATGAAATAATAATTTATGGTGTGAAACATACAATGTCAAGTCGAGTATTTTTCTTTTTTGTGGTAAATTCGAGTATTATTGTTAATTATAATTATTATTAACAGAATATTTAGTTACTAATTAAACGATGTGAACAAAAACTAGAATGCCTTGACTTACAGAAGTTATTAACAAATGAAGCATTAAGTTGATAAATAGTGCAAGAACAGGGTCCGGCACACCATTTGGCACAGAGAATAAGAGAAAACTAAAGTGTATCCCCACTTTTCTTAGTTTATAGGTGCATTCTGTCATATAAATGAAAAAAGATTCTGGTGTGATTTGTAAAATTTCAGAAAGATTTAACTAGCGAATACAAGTTTTTGAATGTTGGTTCAAGTTTACCCGAAAAGTGAAGAAAATTTAGATTTTGCCGTACTAACGGAGCACTAACGTCCAACAACGTTTGTATAAAGTGTAATTTCGAAAAGTTGAAAAACAAATCGGTGTAATTTGCAATTTACTGGCGTCTAAACTAAAATTTTGTGTTTTATAATGTGAGTCCGCCTCTGAGTATGTTAACCCGCCGCCGCCGCATAGTCTAAAGTCTGGCAGAGCTTATTCATTCATTTGGATTTCCCCCCAAATCAGTAAATTTCGTCTTGTTTGTTTGTTGAATCATTTTCTTCCATTTTAGTTATGTCGGTTTGGAAGAATGGAGAAATCAGTTAAGTTGACATGAAAAAAGTGTGTGTACCGGGAAAACTCTAGACCAACTGCGAAAGCGGGAAAACAGTTTCCCGACCCCCCCCCCCCCCCCGTCCTGAAAAAGCAGAAAAAAGCACTCCTTGGGTTAATTCTCAAAAGCAACGGTTACTGCTTTTTTTTAAAAGAAAAACCAAAATCATAAGTTGCGAAATAAAACACTACAATTCTACTTATTCTCATACGAAGTACAAAAGTGCTTTGTAAGTGTAGGATTTTCTGGGTTACCACAACTGGAGTGTTGGGTTGACACAATCTCAGTTGGGGTTTAGTCAACCTTGACAGAAACCTACACTATTACCACAACTTATAGAGATTTGCCACTTCTCAACTTGACTGAAAGAGGATGATTCGATTAAGAAGACATGAAAGATATACACAGATTATGAAGGTAAAAGAGTTCCAAGTGGGTCAATACAACTTGGAGACATATTCGACAAGAAGTCTTATTGGCAACAAAGTCTACAAGAATTCTAGATCAAACTAAAGGTGGTTGTAGTCATCTATCTATATATAGGGCTTTAGTTTGATCTTTGTAACTTACGTAGACTAGCTTCATCTTTAGGCTTTGCATAAATGTTATTACTTATTAGTCTGTTTTTACTCGATAGGATTGTCAAGAGTTGTGAGGTTAGGCTTTGTAACTTTATTTATTCTATTTAGTTATTTAGCACGAAAGTGCTCCTCTGGTTGTTCATTACATCCAGATAAATTCATGTGTTCCTTGCATGCTTATTAAGTTTAGTTTACTATTATATGTGTTGAGATTGTGGTTTTACACAGGATTGAGTTTAGAGGTTGGCATAACCTCGTTGGTAACCTAAGCAAGGTTAGCAGGAATACCATAAGTATTCTGCAGTATTATTTAGATCTGGGAGTTTACACTATTCATGCTTATTTTCAGCAATAACAAACACAGCCTACGACTGTTAGATTGTATTGAAATTTTGGTAACAATTTGAAGCCCTTACATTTATTAACGATTAATGTTGTTGTCCATTAACTATCCAAAGTTTTATCACCAAGGTTACACGTAGGTGACATGTGGCAGTGTTGCCAACTAATCGATTGAGTCAAGGTGTAGTCGAGGGTCAGTGTGAGACGATATATCACATATCACATATTCAATCTTTTTTATTAAGTGATTAAGTTTTTCTTTGGTTACATAAGTATTAAGTCGATAAAATAGTTATAAATCCAACACTATCAACCACTCAAGTGTATCTAGAGTGTTTTATCTAAAACTTTTCAGAAAATATTATTTGTGGGCCTTGTGTCTTAGAAATATTGATAGTGTTGATCAAAGAGTAAAATACCCTTAAAATATTGATTATAAAATGCTAAATTTTCATGAAATTCAGAGAAGACCAATGTTTTCAATAAATTTCATGAAATTTGTACGAGTAATTATCTTTTACTATATAGGAGCTGGGACACCAACTTTCTAATTTTAACCATCCACTTAATTTAGACTTTCTATTATCTCTTCTCCTATATATTTTCGTTTCTCTTACTATATATAAAATCAAACACATTAAAATTAGTTGTGGCACACCAATTTACTAATTTTTATACCATCCATTTGATTTTACCGTCTCTGATTTTGGAGTACTACTTATTTATAAGAAAAATATTTTGAAATAGTTGTAACACCAAAAATTGATTTTGATAAATTCTTCTATTTTTATTTTGAAAATAACTATACTATGTAGTTATTAGGACAAGAATTCTGGTTTATCACTTATCACAATTTACCAACATGAAAATTCTAAATTACAAACACACACATATATACATATATACTGAATACCAACGTATAAGGCCCTGTTCAATTCACTTAAAATTATCTGAAATGAACTGAATGGATCTGAACTTAACTGAACTGAATTCAAGTATACATTTGTACTGTACAAACCCGAACTGAACTTAATTGACATGAACTGAACTAAACACAACTAATATCAAGGTGAATTGAACATGCCCTAATTCACTCTTAAGAATTAAAACATAAAACGAGCACGAGAGTATTCGCGTGCCAATAATACTAGTTTGTTAAGTTCATATTTTGGAATCAAATTTCATATATATAGCCCGACTCAAATGAAAATCTTGGTCAGCTCGTCCGGTAATTCCTCCAAACATTTGTCGCCATCTTACACCAAGAACTTAAACAAGAAATCAGTCGCTTGATTCGAGTCACGATAAACAAAATAAAAAAACATAATATCAAAGAAACGGAGCTCCTACTCCAAGCAAGATCGATATGACATTCATCGAGTCGGACTGGATTTGAACCTTCGGATTATATCTCAGTTCTTTAGCGATTCTCAGTCCTTCCAAAATAGCCAACATTTCCAACCGTAAAACCACCATATCATGCATTCAATGTGGGTGTTGTGATGATTGGCTTTATACATGATCGCGAATAATAAAGCCAAGACCTGCGGAACCAATACATGGCTGGTATGAAGCGTCACAATTAAGCGCGACACAATTTGGTGGCGGACGTGGCCAAACACACGGTATTTGATCTGAAGTAGGTCGTTTAATTTCAGGAGCCAGCTGACAACGTACTTGAGCACGGTTCTTCATCCATGGACCTATCCGAGTAGAAGAAAACGGATTATGCACTTTCATCCTTTCTTTCTCACTTTCTCTCCTCTCTTCTGTCTAGGCTAGAGATACTACGGTGGAGAATATCAAAGAGACGGCTAGTTATCGTCGGTGATAAGGCGAACCAGGCTAAAGATGCTACGGTGGAGAATGATAGGAAGGAACTGCAAATCTACGGGATAACTGTTACTGTTCTCGTTGTACAAGAATTATAATAACTACTGGAGGGGTATATATAGTTTAAGACTTAGACCAATACCTTCTGGGATTACGATTAGGAAAGAATCTGCCCATATCTAGTTTTCCTAATTCCATTCCAATTCCCAATTGCATAATTAATTTCCTCTCCGTTCCTTTTGGCTCCAAAATCATGACAGAAAGAATAAGTTTAGGAAAAGGGCTCATTTTTCGAACTAATACTATATTTAACGTTTAGTGAAAATAATTGGTTTGGATTAATTACAAGAGAGTATGTACTAATTAAAATAATACTAACCTTATCTATATCGCCCGATCTCCTTCACTAGAAAAACTACTTTTCAAAATTGAGCTTTTGAATTTTTAACACAGTTAATTCCTACTTAGAAAATAAAATATGTTATTAATCTTCAAAAATAAAAACAATAAGATATGTTTTGATCAATAAAACTTTATCATAAAGTGAGAGTAATTGAAACCTGTATAAATTTCTCATATTTAAATTATAATATGAATTCCTTATAATAATTTCAAAATTATCTATAAATTTTGACGGACTATAATAGTAAATTTCACTAAGATTAAATAATATAAAAAAATATAATAATAACAAAAGTAATTAATTACTCCCTCCGTCAGCTCAATTTGGCTCCATCTTTCCATTTTGGGCGTCCGCTCAATTTTGACTCATGTAAAAAAAAAAAATTTATTACTTTTAAATCACACATTCTTACTTCACTTGTACTATATATCAATATACTACCACAATTCAACCCCACTTATATTACTTACTTTTCATTTACTACTTCAATATACTCAACTTGTACTATATAGCAATATATATAATACCTTCTTAAATAATGTGCTAAAAGAGAGATAGGGCAAAATTGAGCGGACGGAGGGAGTATATTCTTGTAAAATAATTTTATTACTATATTTTTATATCGTAGTTAAGAGTATTTTGTGGTTAAAATTTGATAAAAGTAGAGGTTAGGTTAAGTTTGTAATGAAACGAATGAACTAAAAATTTGTGGTGTGAAAACATACAATGTCAAGTTGAGTATTATTATTAAATATAATTATTATTAACAGAATATTTAGTTACTAATTAAACAGTGTGAACAAATACTAGTACAAACAAATGCCTGGACTTACTTAAGTTATTAAAAAATGAAGCATTAAGTTGATAAATAGTGCAGGCACAGGGTCCGGCACCCCATTTGGAACGGGAGAATAAGAGAAAACTAAAGTGTATCCCCACTTTTCTTAGTTTATAGGTGGAATCTGAAATATACAAATTATAGGTGCATTTTGTCATATGAATGAAAAGATTCTAGTGTGATTTGTAAAATTTAGGAAAGATTTAACTAGCGAATGTAAGTTTTTGAACGATGGTTCAAGTTACCAGAAAAGTGAGAAAAATTAGATTTTGCCGTACTAAGGGGGCACTAACTAACAACGTTTGTGTTTGTAGTAAGTGTAATTTCGAAAAGTTGAAAAAAGAATCGGTGTAATTTGCAATTTACTAACGTCTAAACTAAAAATTTGTGTTTTATAATGTGAGTCCGTCCCTGAGTATGTTAACCCGCAGCCTCCGCATTGTCTGAGTCAGTCTGGTAGAGCTTATTCATTCACTTGGATTTTCCCCCTAATCAGTAAATTTCGTCTTGTTTGTTTGTTGAATCATTTTCTTCCATTTTTGTTATGTCGGTTTGGTAGAATGAAGAAATCAGTGAAGTTGAGATGAAAAAAGTGTATATATACCGGGAAAACGACCAATGTATTAACTATCCAAAGTTTTGATTTTGGTGAGTAAGGCATCATATGCGGAGCTCACACATGTACATAAACAATTTCATATCAATAAAATTTTGCCGTTACAAAAAAAAAAAAAAAAAA
>JAYMSL010004033.1:0-11600 GCA_036897195.1 Plantago coronopus | reverse complement strand
CTGAAGTGAAGTACAAATTTGGAATAACAAAGCTGAACCGCTGAACTGAAATGAACTGAACTGATTAAGACTGAATGGAGCTCAAATTAAGTTGAAAAAAAAGCCTTAATTGTCTGATATTTATGGTAAACTGGTTGATGCATATGTAAAAAAGGGCGCGTTACATTTACTACTTCTCAAAGCGTTTCTAATTACATTTTAAACCCTGTTATACAAACAATTACATTTAGGTCTAAAAAATCAATTTTTCGAATTTTTTTGATTATAACCAAACAAGCCTTAACTTACCAATTTACATTTGTGTAACCCAAATTCTAATAATTCAATTTTAACCCCTCTACTTTATAATCATAACTTTATTATTTCAATTTAACTTTATATAATCAATTTATCTTTTAACCTTCATTAATTATTCCACTAATATTATTTCAATTCATTTTTACAAAAGTATAATTACATTAAATAATTCTAATTTTATTATTCAATATTTCATAATTTTTTTTAAAAAAATTTTCCTCCATGGAAGCTTGCTTCCATGGAAGCTCAAGCTTCCATGGCAGCTTCGCCTGGCCGGGTACAGAGCTTCCAAACGGAAGCTCACAGCTTCCTCCATGGAAGCCCAGATCTGGAGCTTCGAGCTCCAGATCTCACAAGCTTAAAAAAAATAAAATTGTCCAATCGAGTTTGGAGCTTCCTCTATGGGAGCTTCGAGGTTCCGCCATGGAAGCTGCCATGGAAGCCAAGCTTTGTGCTTCCATGGAAGATATACAATAAAAAAAAGTTGAAGAAGAAAGGTTAGAAAGGTGAAATGTTTTGGGGTCAATTGGATATAAGGTTAAAGTTTGAAGGGAAGGTAAAAATTGCATTTCAATCCATTTAGTAAGTCCCCGTTTGGTTGTAATACCAGATTTTGAATTTTTGTACCAAAATGTAATTGCATTTCAATCCATTTTGTTTGGTTATTGTTACTCTAAGAGGGTCAAAAATGTAATCAGACGTCATAAGAGGGGTAGTAAATGATATTTTCCCTTATATTTACTTATTAGTTTGTACTTTGTAATAGTTTGTCGTTTCAAAAAGAAAAGAAAAAAAATATAATACTTCATTACATAGTTCGATTCTAGAAACCACATATGACATGCTCAACTTAAGTAAGCATCAATCATGGTAAATTTGGTGTCAAAGGTAGAATATGTAACGAAGATGACAAAAGTGTTCTCTTTAATTAACCAACTTAGTGTGGTCAATCGACAATGAGAATTGATTGAAGTGTTACATGTTATGAAGGCCAATTAGAGGGGTGCATTATGTAATTTTATCTTTAAAAACACAGAAACACGACACCATACGAGCGAAAATGTCGCTACACGAAATTCAGTTCAATGCATAGAAGTACAACAAAAACAAGTGAAAATGATGGTACACGAAATTCAGTACATAGGAGTAACAACAACCAACATTCTGT
This sequence comes from Plantago coronopus, assembly GCA_036897195.1. Lineage (NCBI taxonomy): Eukaryota > Viridiplantae > Streptophyta > Magnoliopsida > Lamiales > Plantaginaceae > Plantago > Plantago coronopus. Next base: position 10,135 of record JAYMSL010004033.1, on the reverse strand, counting down.
GAACGGTGCGTTAAAAAGTCATTAGTCCATAATCACGCATGACACATCAATGCACATAAACAAATAGCACCAGTACCTTATCCTCCGAGCTGCTCCGTAAAGATGGTAATAATTGAACCATCATCCATTTCCAACTTGATGGCGGTGTCCGACTCCTTCAATAGGCGTACCTACTCCATCAAACAGAAACCGCATAGCCTTAAAATCGACTCCAATACTTTCAAAATACTTGACCATCATGTGTTTTAGAGGAGTAGACCGCTTGATTCTAAAAATGTTCTCAATTTCACGAACAGGGTCTTCTAGAGTCACATTAATGCGAACATTGGCCCAGGTTCTGTTGTTGAATTCAAACTTGTCATGTAATACTCTGGAGTCTGGAGAGTTTATAACCGGTTCACTACTACTGCTTCACGTCAAACTGGAATTGGAAAAAGTGTCCCCGATTTAAGTCAATGTAAAGATTTTGGTTTCACTTCACAATTGAAACTGAAATTCAATTTTCATCCTTTTGCACCATCACTTTTAGTTGTTGAAAATTTTGATCCTGCCTAAATCTTTGCATTAGAATTGCTAGAGAAACATCCAGATTCTAAAGAACCACTAAAAAACAAAATATATAATGAAAACAAGGTATTTATCACTAAAAACTTTCAATAAAATTAACAATAATCTGACATGGATGCATAAACAGTAAAATACTCCATACCATTTCAAGTTATTCCTAATATTACTGGAAGTTTTTAGTGATGAAGTGTGCCTTATTTTCATCAAATATTTTGTTTTTGAGTGGTCTTTGGAATCCAGATGTTTCTCTAGCAATTTTAATGCAAAGGTTTGGGCTGCATAAATTGTCAACAACTAAAAGTGATGGTGCGAATGGATGAAAACTGAATTTCAGTTTCAATTGTGATGTGAAACCAAAAATCTTTACTTTGACTTTTGATCAAGGATACTTTTTTCCAATTCCAAATTGACATGAAGCAGTATTAATGCACCCATAAAAACTCTCCAGACTCCAGTATTTACATGGCGAGTTTGAATTCAACCACAGGCCCTGGGCCAAATGTTCGCATTAATGTGACTCTAGAAGACCATGTTCGTGAAAGTGAGAACGTTTGCAGCATCAAGTGGTCTAATCCTCTGAAACGCCTGATGGTCAAGCATGCTGAAAGCATAGGAGTCGATTTTCAGACCCTGCGGTTGCTGTATTAGGGACGCCGGTTGAGAGAGTCAGACACCGCCAACAAGTTGGAGATGAAGGATAGTGCAATTAATTATTACCATATTTACGGAGTAGCTCAGAGGATGATGTACTGGTGCTATATGTTGATTTGGTTTGCTGTGTCATGCGTAATTATTGACTAATGACTTTTTAACGCATCGTTCACAGTATGTTGGTTGTTGTTACTTCTATGTACTGAATGTCTTGTACCATCATATCGCTTGTTGTTGTTGTTATTTCTATATATGTACATGTAATAAATTTCTTGTGCCATCATTTTCGCTTGTTGTTGTGGTACTTCTATTACTAGAATTTCGTGTATCATCATTTTCGCTCGTATGGTGTCGTGTTTATGTGTTTTTTGAAGATAGAATCACACACCTACCGTTTGTTTTATATACATTTCTACTTTTATTGTTTTAGTGACATTTCATGCTTGTTTTAATTATATTAACCAACCTACCAAACTAATTCTCAATTCTTGATTACTAAATTAATTATATTTTGGGAAACCAATATAGGGTATACAGACATAGTGTTTTGATTTAGACTAGAACAAAAACAAAGTATTATACTAAATTACTAATCTAGATGTACCCCTTTTATCTAGCGTAAACTTTTGCTATATATTTAAGTTTTTTGTTGTCGTAAACCACCTACCATCCACCCGTTTTTTTTGTTAACCGACCCACGACGGTTAGGAAAAAACATACCCGCCGCGGTTAGTGGTTTAGATAATCCTTAGAAATTTTGTAAATAACCGTCCGTACCACCCGCGTACACCCCTAAGGCATACATAGGTCATTCCACCTATTTAAGAATACAAGGACTGGTCATTCCACCGTTTTATGATGACTTATAATCAAGGCCCATAGAATTACATCTTCCTGTTTTTAAGACAATATGTTCTTATTATCTACTACTTATCTCTCCATTCATGTAATCACTTTGCAATTACTTCTCAATTTCCAAATTCGTAAATTACGTAATAAACAAATCTTCATCATTTCCTTTAGCGTTCTACTTATTTATTGTCATATAGCCCCGAAATTCATGTATCGACTGACAATCATGTGCAAAACAATTCAAACTAAATGCCACAACACAATGTTTGAAAAAAAAATGTGCAAGGAATATAAGTGAGATAAAAATCACCATGGGAATAATCGTGCAAGAAATATAGGCTAGAAAAGAAATCGCGCAAGGAATTCATATGAGCAATGTTCGTACCTGATTTGTAATCGCCACAATAAATCGTGCAAGCAATATAGGACATAAAAAATCGCGCAGGGAATTGAAACAATGGCAGTTCCATGAGAATGGTAGATCTCATATGTATAGAGATACCTTTACGAAATTGATGACATTTGTAGGCTTATTCCATCATAGACATCAAGAAATAACACTGGTACATTAAACCATTTAACCTGTCAAACAAATACAACAGTGAATCAAGACACAAGTTTAAAAACCTTTTGTTACTCATTCCTAGGACTTCACATAAAAATAGGTATCAAGAAATCCAAAAACTCACCAAAATTGATAACTTCTCCGGTGTTTTGGTTGATCTCAAATAGATCTAGAGAACAGTGAACCCAAATCTAACTCAAATTATTTCAATGAGGCAAATCTTGCACAAAATTCAAAAACTTGGTATTAGTTAAACCAAAATTTACAGAATAATGAGGGGAAAGAAGTGACGTTATATAAAACACTAACATCTTACATATATTTTAAACTAAATTAACAGAAAGGGAGTAATTTTGGAACAAATCTCACGGATCGGATGTCGATTGCAAGAAACCCCGCCGATTCCAACAAAACACGTCTCATTGATACCAACAAAAAAGCAGATCTTGCATAAAATAAAATAAAAAATCAATATTTGTTTCGAGCAAATTAAATCAATTCTATTAAATAACAGTGAGAAATAAGTTATGATATACAAAACCCTAACATCTCTATAAAAATCTCGTAACGAAATTAACAGAAATGAAGTAATTTTGTTGCAAATCTCACCGTCAGGATGCGATTGCAATAAACTCCGTTGATTCCGACGAAACACCAAGAACGGGCAAACAAAATCACCCCTTCAACCTGGATTTGAGTTTATTGTGTGGTAATCGGGACAATTTATGAATTCGAAAATATATATGATATTGTTGTTGTGTTGTTATACCGTCGATTATTTGGATTGAGAGATGGGAAGGTGATAGGATTATGAATGTTGGAGATGAGATCTATAAGTTTTGGTTGTTTTGAGGAAAAGTGAAAATGACGGCAACTGTAGCAGTGTTGCCTTATATAGTCGATTCTAGGGTTGCTCATAGTTCGTCTAACCCTCTAGCAAATTATGTATTCAAGTTCGCGCACTAACATTTATTTAGTTCTTTGCTGTGTTTTTTCTATTAACATATTTTTCACTATCTATCAGACTATAATCCGTCGCTAGCCGCGACTGAATCATCCGTCCCTATATTTTGTCTCTATTTTGGGAGTTTCTTATAGTGCGTTCTAACAGGAAAATAACTCTCTTGTATCATCTATTCTTCTTATGATTAAAGTGAGTAAATCTAGTAAAAAAATGTGTAAATCGACCTGCAAATATATACAGGATCCACATGTATGTTTCAGAATAATAATCTTGTTTCTCCCTCCTTGAAAGTGATTTTCATGAATTCCAAAAGCGAATTTTGTATCCATTCCCACCCTTTTTGGTAAAACATTCCTTGTAATCCGTCCGGTCCCGGCGCCTTGTTCGGATCCGTTGCAAACACCACTCTTTTGCGTTCCTCTAGACGGATTTCCGTGCTTAATAAGCTCCTCACATCCGGTTCCAGTAGCACCTGGTAGATTGATCTGCTAATTAGTCGACTGTTTGCTTCCCTAGAGTGCTGCCTTGCTTGTGAATCCCCTGAGAATAGTGCTGCAAAATACGCAACAACATGTTGATGTAGAATTTCCTTCTCCGTGCACCAATTCTCCTCCACCTTGAGAGTAAGAATTTTATTTTTCTTCCTTTGAGCCAGCGTTGAATTATGGGAAAACTTTGTATTACGGTCCCCATCTTCCACCATTTAACCCTTGATTTTTGTTTCCAGAAAATCTCTTCTTGGCATAAAATCTCATTGTACTCCCTGATAAGATCTCCTTCCAGATTAGTAAGAAATTCACTTGGTCTCACGTCTAAAGCTTGCTGCGCCCCTTTGATTCTTGCGAGAACTTTCTTCTTGCGTTTGAACAAGTTGCCGAATCTTTCTTTATTCCACGGTATTATGGTATCTGGAACTTTGTTGATTGCCTCTTGGATGTTTACGCTGTCGGCCCAAACTCCTTTCAACAATTCCGCGCATTCCGGGTGTGTATACCATATAGCTTGGAATTGTAGGATTCGATTCAAATTTGCCGCTCGTCCTCCACTCTTCTCATGAGTATGTCCGATTTCATTAAAGTCACCCGTAAGTAACCATGGTAACTCCATATTCGCTCCCATCTCCTTTATATGATCAAAAATTATGATCTTGTCCGCTCTCTTGGGTTTCGCATAGATGCCTGACAATAACCATTTGTCCTCTCTTATTGGGCTAATTATTGCATGAATTGCTTGATCCTCAATCAGAACAATCTCTACGTTAACTTCTGACTCATTCCACAACATCCATAATACTCCAGCCATGCCGTCGGTGAGTGCTATGCTGTAGTTCAAAAAGCCTAAAGTAGGCACAATTTGTTCTGCATTATGTGCAGAAACTCGTGTTTCTAGTAAAAATACAACCGTAGGTCTATGTATTTTAACAAAATCTTTGAAGTTACGTCAAAACTCATCGTTTCCTGCCCCCTTGCAGTTCCACGAAACAACCTTCATTGGGAAACAAATCACGTGATAGGGCTGGATGGGGTCAACAATCGGTATCCCCACCCATTGTGCAATCGCTTGCCAAAGAAGTGCCTGACTCATTATCAGTTGTCGTTGGTGTTCCCATGGCGTGATCATTACTAGTTTATACGAGCATCTGTCTCCCGCTTCCTGTGGTATATTGTCCGCCTCCACTAGTACCTGCCAAGTCGTGGCTGGAATCTCCAGAATGCTGACTAGATTCTCGAATGACTCTATTCTTGATATCATTGAGGGGCCACAGAAACGTGACGTCTGAGTCTGGATTGGCAGGTTGTTTACCCAAGCTGCTATCCACACCCCGTCCTCCTCTATGACTTCCAAGTTGCTCGGGTCCACCGGTGCTGATTGTAATTCTTCCTCCATTGTCTGTGCCAGAAGATTTGCCTAAACCTTTGTCCCGCAATAGATCAAATTTGTTTGAACTTAATATGCGCAAAGGATCCCGTGTATCCTTTTGCGTATCTTTTTTTCCCTGATTTTTTGGTTGATTTCCTTTTGTTTTATTTCCGTAAACTGGGAAAATCCTTTTCCCTCTAGTATCATGTTTGTATCCCACAGGTTGATTTTCTGGGTCTGCGGTAAAGGGGTTGGCCCGCTTGGCTGTATTGGCCATTTCCTTATTGGGTTGTTGAACTTGGGCCTGGAAACCCTGGAATGGTTTTAGTCCTGGTGGCTTTGCTGCCTTTGCCGGTGCCGGAGCTTGTTTGGCAGTCTTCTTCCGACGGGATACTGTCATCCAATCTACGAATTCCTTGCTCATTGCCTTGCCCACGAGCCATCCTGACTTATTTGGTTGACCCGGTGTTGCCTCAGTCACAATTGGTTCTATTGCTGTAGCTGGTGTCCGGCTGGCCAAAGCTTTCTCCTTTGCATGTGGGCACTCGCTTGTCGTATGAGAAATCCTTCCACAGTTGTGGCACAGAGCTGGCAGATTCTCATACACCACAGTTCTCCGATCATTACTCCAAGTTCCAGCGGCACGTCCATGTCAACTTGGACGCAAAAACGGGCAAACGTACCTCTCATTGCATGAACGGTACAACCGCCATACTTAATCGGATCACCAATGCATTTGGCAAGGGAGTGAATAATCGCTTCATCGAAGTGTTCCATAGGCAGGTTAAGGACACGAACCCACGTAATTGCACTATCGATCTTATCATCACCCGCTCTAAATTCCGGTTTCCATTTACGAATGGAGAGGAAACTACCCGCGAGTTGCCAAAGCCCCTCCATCAGAATCTTCTCCTTCTTGAGATCTGACAAACCTCTCAGGCAATAGCAGTTGAAGCCAAGGTCCATTAGTGTAAATTCTCCATTCAGCACCCACATGGTGTCTAGTTTCGTTAGGAGTGTAGGATAATACCAAGGTTTTCCCAACACTTTAACGAATATGGTGTCCTGCCAATTCGTATGGATCTTCTCAGTGTACTCTGCCGCAACTTGGATCTTCTTAAATGGCCTCTTGGCCGTTTTAGGGTTGATCTTCACCATAGTATCGTCGACATTAGTTTTCAACGTGTCTGCATAAACATCTTTAGGTTTGGGCTGAGGCGTTACTTTGCTTGCGTAGGTCTCAGATCTTCGTCCTCCTTCGGTTCTTTCATTCATGTTTCCATCCATGTCTGGAGAGAGACGTGCTTTCTTGGTTCTGTAATCAGCGTATTGTTGATCTTGGTCAGGTGGCGGTGGTTCCAGGGGTGGATTGTCCGGTGACGGCATGCTTAGGGTTGGAGGCAGTCGAGAATTTTTTCTAGTGCAGTTCTAGAGTTTTTTGCAGTCGAGTTAGTACTGATAGGAAAACGCTAAATTGTGAACTACTTGCTTTAAATTACTTGAACAATAATCTCATTCCACAAATTTAGGGAAAATTACTCGAAGTCACATATACTTCTTTATCTGTTTAATAATGTTATATTTTATTTTGTTTTCCGCTTAATAAAGTTACGTTTTAAAAAGTGAAAATCTTTAGTTACTTCTTAAATCGCATTCTTACCCCAATTATACTGTATATCAATATACTTTCTCCGTCCCACAAAACATTACTAATGGACAACTCAGTTATCCACGACATCGTGACCTCTTTTATTATCTTTCGGAAACTTAATTTCAGATGTGTGCAGTTCAGTTCATTCATATCCATTCCATTCAGTTCAGTTCAAGACTGTGTAGTACAAATTTATAACTGAATTCAATTCAATTCAGTTCAGTTCAGAGAATTTTGGTGAATTAAATAGGGCTTGAACTAGCAAGTAAATTATAAATAAAAGCTATACACACACACACACACACACACACACACACACACATATATATATACATATATATATATATGTATATATATATATATATATATTAGCATTTTACTTATATACATGTAGTTACATTTACCCAAACACTATTTAACATATCTAAATAAATTATTCCCGCCGGTTACTTATGCTGTTATGCATAAAGTCTCCCACATATTTACGAGATGGCTTGCGCAATGCCTAATTTCACGCCAGTCTTCACGAGATGAGTTGTGAAATGCCGAAATTTTCTGCAAATTTAGAGCACTGGATAAATGGGCCTCTACTCTCCAGCAGTCCAGCTCAATAACATAATTTTTCCAATAATTCCTGCGTTTTGTGAATTGCGTGTTACTGCAAGCTTTACAAAAACCAATCACCATGGCCAGCGGAAAATCGAAGCTTCTGAAGCCTCCCTCCCGAAAGATAAACCCTCCGCCGCCGTGGATTGAGCTTCCGGACGACGTGACGGCAAACATCCTCCACCGATTGGGTGCAATTGAGATAATAGAGAGCGCACAGAAGGTTTGTACTACCTGGCGCAACGTGTGCAAGGATCCCCAAATGTGGCGAGTAATTGACATGTGGAACCTTGGTGACCTTTTCAACATGCCCTACAATCTCGAGAAGATGTGCCGTCACGCAGATGATCGGAGTCAGGGGCAACTGGTCGACATTAATATTGAGTATTTTGGTACTGATGAGTTGCTTGACTATATCACTCAACGGTAAGCTTAATTTTTGTTACGGATTTCTCCATCGCGAATTCTGTTTCAGAAAAATAATTGCCATTTCAGCCTGTAAAGTTCCTGGTAACAAGGATTTGTGACATATCAAGTTAGTATACCAACTGTTAGAGTACATAACTTCCATTTCTTGCTCCTAGTTTGCAGTGCGTTAGTATGTTGGTGGTGTTTACAGAATCCTATTTCTTAATCTAGGAACAATAGTAATATAAGTTGAGTATGTAAAAATAGATTAATACGTTAACCTTAACTTATTAAGTTATTGTAAATTGTACTCGGGGGCTTAATCCAAATCCGTAATCGAATGCCATACTTTGTATGGAAAGGTTTTGTACTGACATTTCGCAAGTTTACAAGTTATGTATATGCTGATAATCAGTTTGGTACTTTGCCTAAGGATTTACTCTATTTTTGCTTTCTGATTTTGTAAAAGTTCCACGGTATTGCATTTATCATAACTATGCTTGGTTTGATTATCAGATTTTTCCCCTTCATAGAGATGAGAATATGTAGTAATTAGTTAACATAACATATCTTCATATAGTTCCTCTAATAGGATGTGCTATTTCTTCTCTTTTGTTGATTTGGAGTTTAATATTCGTAAGATTCATCTTATATTTCGATGAATCACGTATCCAATGTGTTTTATGATTTCTACAGACCGACTCAGCTGGAGTGCCTTAGAATTGCACATTCCTATGGTATTTCTGGCGAAGAATTGAGTAAAGCAGTTGCAAAGTTTCCGTTGCTGGAAGAAGTGCATCTTATCTTTGAAGATATGGCTCACGAAGATGTTGAGGCCATCGGTTACTCGTGCCCCAAGTTGAAGTCGTTTACATACAATCAGATGGGATTTAGGAAGCCGATTGTAATGGATGATGGTTTGGCGCTTGCTGTTGCAAAGTCCATGCCTGGTTTGCATCACCTCAGCATTCTTGGGGATAAGATAACAAACCAAGGGTTGCAAGCCATTCTTGATGGCTGCCAGCACCTTGAATCACTTGATCTCCGAAAATGCTTCAACATTGTTCTTGACGGTGATCTGGAGAAGAGATGCTCTCAGCAGATAAAGAATCTGAGACGCCCATTAGACTCCAAACGTGACTATGGATGGGTGGCTGACGTTGAGGACGCTAATATGTATCAATCAGGTTCATATGGATGTATGGCTGGGGACAATTATCTGTATCCATCTGATAGTTCATATGGGTGGATGGCTGACTTTGATGACGAGGATATGTATCCATTTGATTGTTCTTATGGGTGGATGGCTGACTTTCATGACGAGGATATGTATCCATCTGATTGTTCGTATGGATGGATGCCTGATGTTGAGGACGAGGATAAGTATCCATCGGATCTTTCACCCGAGTATGAGACATTTGATTCTGATTCGTCCAATTTTGACTTATCCGATTCTGATTCATCTAATTCTGATTCATTTGATTAGAATGATTTGAATTTGGTGTTCGTTGGATAGAACCGTACATGCTCGCACAGTACTGAGACTGAGACCATAATATAGTGTCGTAGGCATTGTACACTATGTTAATATAGTTAGTAAATCTTTACCTACGTTTTGGATTGATGCTAGTTTTCGGGTTAGCCATGTTTGATGATATGATATGTTATGTTGCTATAGTTCAAATATGTGGTATATGATATGTTTCTATCATGTTAGTTGGACTCCGTTTGCCTGCATGGCTGCACTTGTCGCGTGATTTCAGACTGCACAATCCAGCTGTGGTGTATTCTTTCAACTTTCTAGCCCTATACTAGATCGTTGAATCAATTGTGGATGTTGATTGCTAATCCTTTTTCACTTAGGAATCGTGGAAGGAGTTGATGATGGTGGAGTATATTCAAAAGTAAAAGATGTATAGGTTAATTCTCACTCGGTTATGTTTTAGAGTAATCAGAATTTCTTAACTCAGGAATAGTAAACGAAGTTTTGAGTATGTAAAAATAGGGTAAA
>JAYMSL010004032.1:0-11600 GCA_036897195.1 Plantago coronopus | reverse complement strand
GCCGATGGGTTATTTGTTGGACTTATTTCTCTGGTCCATCATCCTCACCTCCCCACCCTCCCCGGTCATCTAAAAAGGGCGGCATCCACTTTAAAATTCGCTCCCAATCCCAGCTCACACAGCATATCTACCCCGCGCTACACTTATTCTTCTACCAGCACCCTCGAGTTGGGGGTTCGTTTTAGCAGCAGTAGCACTCCTCTCCCGTGCTAAACCGCGACCAATTGCCCTGACGGAGCTCCATCGCGCGCTAAACAATCCACACTTGCTCGATCGTCTGGTTCGACCCGCCCCTATTCAGTCTCGGATTCTTCCACATTCGACGTTGTCATCGTTGGAGCGGGTATAATCGGGTTGACCATCGCCCGCCAGTTTCTCCTCGAGTCTAATCTCTCCGTCGCCATCGTCGACGCCGCCGTTCCGTGCTCTGGAGCCACCGGAGCAGGTAGTTTAGGATTTTGTCTTACGTTTTGTAAATTAGGTGTAAATTGATGTAGTGTGTTAGTTTTGAGTGATATGGTACTAATTTTATAGGGCAGGGTTACATTTGGAGGGTTCATAAGGTGCCAGGAAGTGAGAAATGGGAGCTAGGGATGAGAAGCCATCAGCTGTGGGAGGGTCTAGCCGAGACGGTACGAAATCAGGGATTGGATCCTGTACAGGCCCTTGGATGGATGAAAACAGGTACAACGATGACATGACATATTGCTTATATTTCAAATCATTTCTTCATTCTTAATATTAGTTCATGAGAGCAAGAGAGTGACTACAGTTGATTGTGAATTTGGCCTTAGTTTGGTACCTAGGGTGTGGATTAACATTGATACTGCACTTTCGAAGGTTCCAATTCCCGACCCGTTTTATGCATTGATTACGAATTTAGAGTCTGATGAAGTCATAATGACAACATTTTACCCCAGTCAAACTACACTTGCATGGATGTTCGGATTATATGAGCTGCCTTCACTTATCCAGATAAATGTTGATAGTTACCAGTTTTAGGCATTTACCATGTAACAAGTGAAACTAAAGGGAAGCTTCGTATAGTGATGAGTGTGGCTTGTTCATAAAGTTCATTGACATGAACGAAGCAGTAAGGCTAACTAGATGGATTTGGTGTTTTATTGACAGGAAGCTTACTAGTTGGTAGAACAGCGGAGGACTGTGCTGCCCTGCAGAAGAAGGTGGAGCTTCTTTCGGATGCTGGCCTCGGGGCTAAGTTCCTGGATTCTAATGAATTGCTGTCGGAAGAACCTGCTTTACAACTTGGTGAGGAAAGTGGTGCAGCATTTATGCCAGATGACTGCCAAATAGATGCTCGACGTGCTGTTGCTTTTCTCGAGAAGGTGCATCCGGATTACTTAGGCTCTGATAAATGATTTAATCTTTGTTTGTGCTTGGAGAAATGCAATTATTATCATTCTGTAACTGTTATGGATATTGTTGCCTGATAGGCTAACAGGTCTTTTGCAGCAGAAGGGAGATATGCAGAGTTCTATAATGAGCCTGCAACCAATTTAGTCAGGTTGAGACTTACCCTTGTTGTTGATGAACAATGACCACTAATGACATTTTTCTGTCCTCTCTGTTGAGGCCATCACCCATATGTGCCAAGCTTATCTTAGCATTATCACTTCATTGCAACACAGTGCTTATAAATGGTGTACCTCATTTTTTAAAATTAGATCTGAGTGGACTGGAGAGATTGCAGCAGTTCAGACTTCCGAACGTACCCTGCAGAGTGAAAAAGCTGTTATCATTACAGCAGGCTGTTGGAGTGGTTCTTTGATGCATGAGCTTATAAAGGATACGCAAATCGAACTAGATCTTCCTGTAAAGCCTAGGAAGGTAAGTTAGTTGTCTGTGAGTGGTGTATCTACAAAACTTAGCCTATTTCCTCTGTGGGCTGTGCATGTAGTGGTAATATTAAGGTGAAAATAAGAAACCAGTTTAAAAAGCTGCCCTGAATATTCTTTCTAAAATTCTAGGAATCAGGTGAACATAAGAAGCCAGTTTTGAATAACTGTTCTTCTCCTTTCAGCTTTCAAACAAATTCAGGTGAACATGAAATCATAAAAACCGGTTATAAAGCGGAAAAGTACATTCTAGTGCCATTTTTTGTATCCTTATTACGTTACCAAAACATACCTTTTCTTCTAAATTTGTACCTCTATTGAAACAATTACATTTCGTATTTAAAATTTTAGTCGGCTAAATATAAAACAGATAGTTAGACTTTCAATGCGTAATATTTTGGTTAATATCGATTACAAAATATTTGACTTTGAAAATTATCATGCGTAATTATTGGAAAATCAGGTACAACTTATGGTTCAATATGTATAAATTATTTCATTTTGCAAAAATTGTAAATTATGGAGTAATGCATGTACAGAATTTTTAGCTTTGAAAGTTGTTTTCATGTGCCAATTTTCAAATATTAAGTATTTCATGTAAAAAAGATACATAAAAAACTAGAACGGTACATTAAGTAATTGTAATTTATGTTCCAGAAATTCGATACATGACAAGAATCTATGATAATTCAGTGCATGAAAACACCAGATGGTACTTAAAATTATTAAAAGATACTTGTACAGATACTCACATAGTGTGATGTACCATGGTTCGTAGATCATTTACCTAATGGTTTGTTGCCATAATTAAGGAATCGATTACAATCAAAATCTACATTAATATATGCTTTTTTTGGTGGCATTTATACTACTAATGTCACTTTTTTGAAATAAAGATGTGACAACCTTAAAATGTAATAAATATGTTAAGTTGTACTAGCTTTTATGAAAGAAAGATTTTTGGCAACCTTAATGTGTAATGTAAAAGATTTCAGAATGATGCCTATATGTAATTACCTCTTTAAAAATCAGGCTTGCTTATAGTTCTTCTTCAACTTTATCTCTCCTGCATTCTTGATTTCTAGAAACTTCAGTAGTGGAGAGCAGAGTTGCTTTTTTTTTTTTGTTTTTTCAACGCTGTTTCTTTAGCTTATGAAGATGGCATTTCTACTGCATTTTATGCAGCCCAAAATTTCTAATTTTGCAGCCCTTGTACTCATTGTTGCAGAGACTGGCACATTGCATCCTCATTACTAGAAATCTTGACATCAGATAATCACAATCATTTCTTGTTATACTTGTGACAGGGTCATCTGCTTGTGCTCGAAAATTTCAAGTCCTTAGACCTTAACCATGGCCTTATGGAGGCAGGATATGTCAATCATGCTGCACTCTTGAAGTCCGAAAAAGAACCTGTGGCTGGACAGGATGCAAATACAGCATCTATCTCAATGACAGCCACAATGGACATGTCAGGAAGGGTTGTTCTTGGTATGTTTGCTATTTTGAATTTTAGTTACTCACCTTCGTATCATTGTTCCATGCATAGTTATGCATATTATAGTATACAATTTTAAGACAAGCATGTGCTACTTCGAATAGCGGCTATCCCTTGGGGTTGGGCACTCCGCGTCGGTATCCGAGATCGATTTCTATGGTGTCAATTTGGAATTTATTCATGTTGATGTTCCTGTAGTTTATCATGTCACCTGCTACTTGAATTTCTCCAACCCCCACCCCACATTGCTTTCAGCTTATTTTCTAATTAGGTTCAGCAAGAATTGTATTCGTCGGGGAATATGCTTTCCCAGCGGTAAGATGTAATGTTACGAACTCAGACACCATACCATAGTTAATCTTTCAGTGCAAGTTTGTTTAAGTGATTTTCACGAACCTTTTGCCTTTCCAACTATGAATATATGCAGGCTTGTGCACTATAAATATGTGTACCCTTGGAGGCTTATATCATATCGATTGTTGCATGTGAACTGGTGTGATTGTTATTGGTTCATGTAGCCTACCCTAATATTTTTGCTATAAAAAGCTTATGTGATTTTTTAAAATTATTTGGACTCTGATATCCAGCTTCAAGTGCCCATCAACGACATAGATATATCTAGTATACTTTAAGCCATAGATAGAGTGTATCCTAGTGTTCAGGAGCTTTTAATTATTGATTTCTAGTGGTTTTCGCGGGTACACATACTCGTTGACAATCTATTGTCCAGTTACCCTGGACACTCCTCCACAATTCATACAGGGTTTCACCGCCACCTCCTTTGGTGTTTTGCAACCGCTACACTTTCCCTTGTCAAATGTATAAGTATTTTATCTGCCTATTATCTTGTAGCTTTAGCTCTAGACATAAAACATTTATGTCTGATGTAACTTTTCATACCGAGAATATCAGCATGGCCAAATCTTTCTTCTCCAAGTTCTGTGACAACACCATCTTCTTACTGGTGTTTATGTGGTCCTTGTTACCGAATATTATTATGTGATCTACATAGAGACAAACTACCACATATATTTTTCTCATCTCCACAAATAAGCCTCATGGATAAGAACTCTCAAGGTCCAAGGTTTTTTTTTCTGATAAGAAGGAAGCTACAATCTAATCTCTAAAAGAAGACATTTACAATCCTTTCATATGGAGAACCCATCATGATGGTTTGCTAATCTAATCTAATTAGAAAGAATCCTAAATGTGTGATATAAAGTTTGCCAAGCAAGGACGGAATTGATAGGGACAGAGGAAAATGGAATATGTGTACAATTGAGTGGAAGGAGGGAGTATATTACTTCATAATAGTAATCGTTGGCGGTCAACTCCCTGTTAAAATGGTTAGTCAGTTTGGAATCCTGACCAATAGACTCTCGGGTACAGTGCAGTATCATGTATGGTCCACTCTTTAGTACTGGATCTGAAGAGTATTTCTACTCTATCTTTAATATGGTTTTCTGTCATAGTGCAACTAGTCTTAGAATACTCATATGATATCGTAAAAACAAGCAACATTGCATATGTTGGTGTCTTAATCTTAAGGTCATTAGAAATATATCTTCAATGTTATCTGTGTTACTTACTCTGTTTATATTCACCATCATATCTCGTGATTCAGTTTTGAATGGAAATGTGTGTGCTACTGTTTGCATACCCTTGTCATTACAATGATATCTTAAATCTAATCTGTGTTGTTCTCATTATTTCACCACCATCTCATTCATTTAGGCATAAATGTTTAAGTGCAACAGTCTCAAATTGCAGCTGAGAAATGTTTCTAGAATAGTTTTCAGATGCCACTCAGTCCGGTTTGTCAATAGGTATACATGCGTCTGCTTAGTACTATCAGTAGTTGGAAGATCATCCTTAACCTATGACAGACTGTTCTCTCATAATCAGCATTAAATAAGTGAGATGTTTCTTAAAGCACATAAACAGAGTCCCAGAACAATATCTTCTTTTATCGGTCCTGTAGCCTACCTGGATTTATAGACAAGAGGTTAATCTTTCAATTTTTGTGCTTTGTGGGAAATTTCTCCATGTTGTCATGAATTCAAATGCCCATCATTAATAAAACATGTTTCTGCCTCATCTCTGTCCCCTTTGTAAATGCAGGAAGCAGCCGCCAACTTGTCGGGTTCAACACAGAGGTTGATGAATCCATTATCAACAGGATATGGGAGAGGGCTGGTGAATTCTTTCCTATTCTTAAAGAAGTACAACTAAGTGATTTGCGTGAAAGTGGCGAAGTGAGAGTGGGACTAAGACCTTACAGTAAGTATGACAGATAAAATTGTCAATGATGATGATGAATTTGGTTCTGAACTCATAGTTAATATATCATAATTTGCAAGTGCCTGGTGGGAAGCCTGTGATTGGGCCGGTGCCTGGATTGCCTAAGATGTTCCTTGCTGCTGGACATGAAGGAGAAGGGCTCTCACTGGTAATTCTTAACTGTTCTCTGTCTGCTATATTACCGTTTTACCCCATAGACCAGGGGCGAATCTACAGTGGAGCATGGGGTAGCACTGATGTTTTTATTTCGATGACTATTATACCCATCGTATGAAGTTTCCCTATATATTAATTAACATCCTGTGCGATGTCCTATCAAATTTGTCTCCAACTCAAATAGTTAGAGCCTCCTACGGGACTACCATTTCTTTGGGAGACATTCTCTGTTGTCCAAAAACTGGAACTAGATAGCTATCAGTTCCAATTTAAAATTGACTCTTAGTGTTATCACTTGTTTAGCCTTTTATGCTTAACAAGTCAAATTCTTAGTCAACAATTTTTTTTTTTAAAATGCAACTCCCTCCATCCCACAAAATTCAAAACATTACCCATTAGGGTTGGCGCGCAGTTTAATACCAAAATACATTAAAATAATGAAGTTAATCAAAAAGTAACTGGAGTAGGTTATTTTTTGGTGATGTGGGGTGATAAAAAAAATATTGATGTTAAAATAATGTTTTAGCTTGTGGGGTAGCTTCTTATTTGGTAATGAGTCAAGCTTTGTGGGACA
Source organism: Plantago coronopus (assembly GCA_036897195.1). NCBI lineage: Eukaryota > Viridiplantae > Streptophyta > Magnoliopsida > Lamiales > Plantaginaceae > Plantago > Plantago coronopus. The sequence goes on along the minus strand of JAYMSL010004032.1, from coordinate 5,215 downwards.
CCCAAAAATGAAAAGTGGGTAAAATTTTGTGGATAGAGGGAGTAAGTAATTAGTAGTTTTTGTAAATTACATTTTCAATTATAGTCAATAAAAATAAGGAATTATTATTATATTCCTCTACTCTATCATATTCACCGGAAGAGACTACAAAGTTAAGCACCTACTACTAGAACCATTGTGAAACCAACCACTGGTACTAGCATATTTCCCGTTATCATGAGGTACTCGGGTTTCAATCCATCATGGATATGTGGTGCCTCAAAAATATCATGGGATTTGCCCTATGAAGCACGAATATGAATACATATTCGTATTCAAATAACATATAAATACGAATACAAAAAATGTCAAAATCCAAAATATTAGAATACGATTACGTAAAAAGTACTTTTAATTATTACAATATCGGGATAGACTCCTTAATTTTCTAGATAAAGACTCCATATTGAATCACATCTTCCAATAAATCACAACCATTATTATATATATTTGACCTATTTAGAGAAATCTGTTGACATAAGACTCTTTTAAGATTGAATTCTATCCAAGGAGATAAAATGTGACGACTAAAGGCACCAATTGCATCCAGGAAAGTAATGAATATGTATTTTCAACGTATTCTGGTGTATGCGTACTACATACTATTTTTTGAAAATGCTCCCCCTAGAAAGTGCATGCATGCCTTATAGCTTTTGCCTTGTCTTGCTCGCTTTTTATATTGTTTTCTTTTATAGTATCTTTGAGACCAATACCAATCAGGTGGAGTTCGATGTCTAAGAGCTCGCTCAAATAATTGGTTCCGGAAATATTAAGCGCATCGAAGTGCAACTCTATGATGTTCGACGTTTTTTTTAATCTATAAATTATAAATGCAAATATATTAGTTATTATAAATTATGATAAGAGATGAGTATAAAATTGGTCGGTCTACACCCTGTGATTCAGAGCATATAATGACCATTACATTGCACGGGTTCGACTCCTACCGGTAATCCTTTGTTTGACTCTTAAAATTACCATTTTGTCCTTCGTCACTGACTCACTGTTCCCACGGTTCGAAAACTGTAACATCCAAAAATTAATTATATAAATACCAAACATTTAAATTTACACATTTTTTTTTCTAATATCTTCCTTACTCTTCTATAATATGTCTAACCTATTTTTATCAATCATTTTTTTAGTCTCTGTATTATTTTACTTTTCGTGTGTTAACTACTATGAATAACATTTAAGTTACAACTCTTTCAAAAATTGAGACGTATAATGTGACGACTAACTTATTATGTTTAGTATAGTTAAATATCATTGACTTTAAATTTTAAATTAAATGTACCTTCTGTTGGGATTTCTCTTCTTCGACAGAAGACATGATCATAGCGCTCCTGCTGATAAGGTATTGAAAATAAGGTAGGCAGATATAAAGTGAAGATTATATTTCAGAATTGAGTGTGTAGTTATGATTACAATACTAAACAGAGCTCAGTGGAGCTTTGGACAATCTTTAATGGATTCACAGGCAATCCACTAATATATAATGCTCCATAATTAATTATCATTATAGATTTCTAGGTATTCAACTTATACAATGTTATTTTCATATCATAGTTTGTATTATAGTATAATGTAATCTTTCTTATTGCAAACTCTAACATAGTTATCTGTATCATTTTCTTTTCCATAATCAAATGTCAAAACTGTTATGGATATAATATTGCAAAAGTTGAATAGCCATAGTGATTAGTTGTAGTGTTACCGTGGAGCTGTATAAATAGTGGATTGTACGCTAATCCGCTACAGACTGTCCAAAGGTCCACTGAACTTTGTTCAGTCTGTTATGCCTATAAAAGGCAAACGTTTTGTAATCAGAATACACACGCAATTTAGTATAATCTTCTTTCTATATCTGTCTCCCTTAGCTAAAACCAGTTCCTTTCGGAAGAAGAAAAATCCCAACAGGAGGTAGTGTTATTTAACTACTAGGCATCATATGTTAGTTCTTATATCATGTGTTCACCAAGGCATACAAAAGTTATAAAATCAGTCAATCATAGTCAGTTGACTTGCAATAATATGTATATGTATTATACTTGCACCTAGATAAATATTTTCAATGTTCTCTATGTAATTAAAAGGGTACAAGTAGTTATTAATATTTGGGTTGTTACATTTGAGTATCAAAATGAAAGCTACAGACGTGAAAATAAACATCCTGGTATATATAGGTAAGATATCATGGGATCTCCATAACGAAAGGTAATAATAACAGCCATAATAATAATATCATGGCTTAATTTTATGCTAGAAGATTTTTAAAGTGTCCATGAGTACAAAACAGCCCTGTATAATACGTCGAGGCTGGAATTGTGTTGGGAAAAGCTTACTGTTTTTATATTTTAGATAAGACACAGAATACATTTCGCCAGGCCAATATGATATTGATGCAATCAAGGGTTTAAGAAATATTCTGAACTACTTATACATATATTGGTAGCTGAAAAGACTCATGAGTTATGTATGAGAAGCCACCAATTGCATCCTACGGTCTCTGCTCCACGCCCGAGATATACAATACAAAATCTAGTGCCCCACATGATAATTCGGCTTCATGCAAGAGCCATGCACCAGATAATTGTAATGGCCAAAACCTTGTGAATTATAGTGGTGTTCATAGAAATAGAAAGTTGTGCAAATGTGGAGGATATGGTCGTGGCCGTTGAAACTTTGGCTAAGGACGCGGACATATAATAAAACGTTACTAGGGCAACAGTCATAATAGGTATAATAGTCAAAATAGTCAAAGATTGCAAAATACCTATATAAGAATGACAAGGAAAAATATATTTGTTACTGTTGCGGTAAAACCTGGGTATTTTACACAAATATGGCATACCTAAAAAAAAGTTGCTTTATATTAAGCATCAACAGGACAAGTCAAAGCCAACATTGTGGCAAATGTTGTTGAAACAGATGATGAGCTAGATGAGAATATTGATTTCTTGATGGTTGAAAACTCCTTAAAACATTGAAAATGAGTTTAGCATGGACTAATGCACTATGGTCTCTGCGAGTTTGTTTTATAAGTAAGATGGTGTCTTAGTTTCCAAAAATAAATAATTTGGTACTGCAAAATAATAAATTAAGGGTTTTACTTTCAAAACACCATTTCTCTCCCTCTACAGTCGATCTCATCGTCTGAATCTGGAACGTGAGTTCTGATATTTTGAGCTTTTAAATTCCCCGCTTCCTTGGCAGGGTTTGCTTTTAACCCGCGCTGACTCGGATCCGGTACCACGACCCAGAAACTTTAACTGAGCGAAAGTTAGCTTGGTCATGTTTGGGTCTTTTTATTAGATGGTCTTTATAAGAATTAGTATTATATATTTTCAGATATTTGCAAACATTGTTGTGTAATTCATAATTACTAACAGATTAAATAACTTGTGAAAGGATTATCCATATAACTACTGTACATTGTGCACTCGGTCAAACGGCCTTCCTCCTTTTTTACATTCGTCGTTGTAGATACAAATAAATTTATACTGGTCATGTTTGGACTTTCCTTCTGACCTTTTTTTTGAACTGTTCGACTTTCTGACTTTCTTTTTCCTTAAATCTTATATAATGGAAAACATACACTAAATTGTTTCTTAATTTAATAATCAGGCATTGGGTACTGCTGAAATGATGTTCAATGAGGTTCTAGGCAATGCTCAGAAGGTTGATCCAGTCCCATTTCATGTGTAGTGTTCTCTTTCGCCTTCTGGAAGTTATTGCCTAAAAAGACTTTGTGAACTATACTTTATGGTTTAGACTCTTAACTGTTCCATGTCGATCGAGTACCCTGCAAGCAGAAATTCATTCACTGCGAAATTGGAGCTGACAGTGTCTATGAACTACTCGTCCGTTAAGGCAAAGAAGAAGTCTCTCTTGAAAATCTTTGAGCTTGTGATTTTAAGGATAGTAATAACTTGGTGGTTGCCTGTCAGGATTTGAAGTGCTAATGCCCATTGCTCTTCATGAAGATCTGTTTGGTGAAAATTCATAGGAGTAATTGTGAGACTGGATCCGTTTCTATGTTGGCATTTGTCTTTCGGCCTTTGTTGTAATAATGTACTGACATAAGATGTTGACGAAAGTAGTAGTAGAGTGAAGGTTGTGGCTTATGGTCCTTGCATTTCCAGTGTCCGTGGGAACTGGATAGAGGGCTGAGCAATAAGGACATGGGTAAGCTGCATGACAGCGTGAATTTTTATTGTACTAGGCTATGGGAGTTTTTGCTTCTGTGATTTGTATTTGTAGCTGACGTTTGTAAGAATAAGAATGATGGTACTCCTCCGTCCCACAAAACATTACATATTAAGGTTTGCGGACAGTTTAAAAGATATATTAAAATAATTGAGTAAAAATAAAAAATTAATTGGAGTAGGTTACTTTTTGCTGATGTGTGGTGATAAATATGTGTATTTGTGTTAAAATAATTTTTTGGTGTGTGAGTTAGCTTTCTTATTTGGTTATTAGTAATATTTTGTGGGATATCTAGAAATGAAAGTGGGTAAAATTTTGTGAGACGGAATGACTATGATTCATATAAACTGATTGACCAAATGTGTTTCTTTGTGATACATATTTACCTGAATTAGCATGGTGATTACCCTTTTCTTCTATATTGATACGAAATAGTTATCCAGTACTGTACCTCAGTTCTTTTACAACCTTCCTGGGTTGGTTTTTTTCGAACTTTGACCGTAAGATTACTCCCAAATCATAACGTATAAAAATGTAATAAAAATATGTTATATAAGTGTACTTAACTACTCTTAAGTGTACCAGAATACTACTAGTGGGCCCGCACAATCTGCCGAAAGTTGTCCAGTTACGACGACAAATCACATCAAGTCAAAAGGTTGTCAGAAGTCCAAAAGACATGTGTATTCAATACAACTAACGGACATTTAATGTGTCTACCAATTACATTTGAATTACTTCCTATAAATACCTCCTCTTCCCCATTGAAGAAGTGTTGGGATTCCTCAAATACAAATAGTTTAAAAAGACTACCTATATTGGTCTTTTATTAAAAGACCACTTAAAGTGGTCAAAAAACCTGAAATTTGCGGGTCAACCCGGCGGAGTACATATTTAGGCACACAACAATACGTATTTAGACACATAACAACACATATTTAGGCACACAAAAAACCTGAAATTCGCG
>JAYMSL010004031.1:0-11601 GCA_036897195.1 Plantago coronopus | reverse complement strand
CCAATACCAACCTTATACCCCACACCAATACCAACCTTATATCACCAAATAAACCTCCACCTCCGGGAATCGAACCCGGGACCTCTAACCATTACACCCAGCACCTTACCACTGCACCACCCACCCCGGGTTCCATGGATCATGAAAATATGTCCTTGAGTCCCAAGAAGATGTAGTAATAATAATATTTTCCATGGATCATGAAAATATGTCCTTGAGTCCCATGAAAATATGTCATTCAAGAAGATGTAGTAATAATAATATTTTTACCTGTCTCGATTTATATGATACGTAACGAATAAAGAGTATCATTAAACACTTCAATTATGATATTCGAGTTTATAGGGGAGGAATATGTCCTTGAGTCCCAACTCTCTTTACTCCTACCGCATCCTAGTGACTATGTTAAAACCCTTATTTATAGGGTATCTGAATAGTCCTAGTATGCTTAATTTTGTTGTTTGTTTACCAATTTTGCTAAAGTTAAATACAACGGTTCTGTAACGACCCGACTAGAGGTGTCAATCGGGTCGGCCCGCCTAAAGCCCGCCAAATTAACGGGCGGGATGTTCGCGGGCCAATTCTTTAGCGGGCCGGGCCGGGCTATTTCTCAAATCTGATGGCCCGGCACGGCCCCTAGCCCATGTCTAAATGGGCCGGTCTGGGCCGGTTCACGGGCTGGTGCGGGCGGGGCCGAGCTGATTTGATTTTTTTTTTGGCAAACTTAATAACACTTGAAACATATTCTGTTAGAAAATATTTTGGCAAACTTAAGTGGTCATGGTGCGGGCCGGGCTGTTCTACGACCGGCCCAGTTGACACCTCTAGACCCGACCCATTACTGGACCGAGATCCGGCCCAACGGGCCGGCAAGGTTACTTCGGGCTAGCTTGCCGGGGTGATATGCTGGCCTCACAGACCAACACATGTTCTAATCTGCGCACTTTGTCCTCACCCGTGCGCGCACTAGGAACTTCCCAGTGGGTCACCCATCCCTATACTACTCCAAGCCAAACACGCTTAACATTAGAGTTCTTATGGATGGATTTCCGAAAAGAAAGGTGCACCTTGTTGGTATAAGTAGCATTCTCAACCCATTTAAGCTCACTGAAATTCTGGAGCGTTACAGGTTCATAATTACAAATAATGTAATTCATCTGATAACATAATAGACAACACATATCTTAACATATTCTAACTTTATAGTGTAGTATGAAAGTCAATATGGGACTTAGGCTATGTTAAATTGTTCAATTTAACATAATTTTTTTAAACTGAACTGAATTGAATGGATTATATCTGAACTGAATTAAATGGATTTACACTGAACACAACTGTAATTTAAGGTAAACTGAACAGAGCCTTAGCCTCGGTTCAATTCGTATGAAAATCTCTGAACTTAATTGAATGAGACCTAAACTTAACTGGACTGAACGGGACCGAACAGACCTAACCGGACTTAAATGAAACTGAACTAAATAAACTCGAACTAAAGAAACCTGAATAGGTGCTTGCATATCAACATCAAATCTAAATAAAATCTCAGCAACCATTTTCATGTATTTACAGCTTACTAAAACAAGTAAAAGGAAGAATGAGTTAGTCACAATTTCATTAGAAAGAAAACAAAACAAAATTAGAATAAAGCATACTTTAGTTTAAAATATTAGAGAAAGAATCGATATTTTCACACTAGTACAATACAACGAAAAAAGATGGTCATACATTTTGCACCCGGAAATTCATAAAAAGGCGAGTCAGTCCTTTTGGATTGAGAAAAACAAATCTCTCGATTTTCTTCAAGTCCGAAACACACACCGAGAAATCAAAATTAGCAAACCAAAAAGTTTCCCCCCTTCACAAATCCCCAACAGAATTTTCCTTCATTTTTTACTTTTATCTCAAACAAATAAAAACTCTAAAAACAAACTAAATTCAGTTCATTTTAACTTTAAATCGTAATTCAATTTCATTCAGATCACTTTATGATTGTATAGTTCGAAGTTATACTTAAATTCAGTTCAGTTTATAAATTTCCAAATAAATTTAACGGGAGTCTATTCCTATCTCTCTTAAATTTCAATTTCAATTACTCATAATTAAAATGAAAAATCTTTTGACAGATATGTTCGATACATATAAAAAAAATTATATAAAACATTTAGATACATGTTTACAATACTTAAAAGCTCTTTCTTTTTAATCGGCAAGGAAGTTCAATAATGAGTATTCGTTTACTCACATGATAACTTGACCTCGGGTCGAGCATCCATTTATGATGTTGTGCACATTAATACAACATTATAACATATCAAAATTCTTGCAAAATGCATATGTTTCTTCTAATATAGAGATTTTTCCGATTTTCTTTTAATCGATCTAAATGAATCATGATACAACATTTAAAATATCGGGGCGGAGTTATCATTAAATATGGCCACTGACACAGTGTAGCAAAGAAGGCAGCTAGGTGAGGTGCAAAAATATTTAAACGTTTATATATATAAGTCCTCCTCCATGTTCCACTTTAATAGCTGCAGCTCAAAGTCCTCTCCTTTTCTCTTCCCTTTCTCTGCAACTCTCTGTATCCATCAATTTCTACCTAGCTTCTAACCTAGCTCCACCTTTCCATCCTTTTCCTTCTGCAAATCAAATCCACTTTGTGGTGTATTCACTACAAACAAAACAAACCTATACAACAATACACCCACCAGTATTGTTCAGTACTACTGGTAGTAGTGGTAGTAGTATTATAAAAGCTCTGTTTTCCTCCCTTAATTTTTGCTCCTTTTTAGGCCTTACTCCGCCGCCTTCCGCCGCTTCTGTTACCGCATTTATAACCACCTGCCTATTTATTTAACTCTCCCCTCATTCAATTAGAGATCTGTGCCTTGGAGAAAAGAAAGTTTTCTTAAAACAGAGGCAAGTTTTGATTTTCTTGATTGTTTTCTGGTGTTTTTTCGTATTGGTTTGGATCTGGAGAGTGAGTTAGTGAGTGAACTGAAACAAATGATAGCATCATGGTACTGGTAGTTTATTGAATTTTGTCTCATTTGGGTGTGTTTTTGTGTTCAAAACAGATCTGCCAAGAATTGAAAATGTTGGGTAACAAGCAAGCAGAGGAATCAATTGTCTCCTCCACCTTCAATGAAACTGAAGCAGAGAAGGGCGGTGGTGGCGATGAAGTGGGTGACAACTCCTCTCACTCTCTCAAAGACATGCTCTGGCATGGTGGCTCAGCCTGGGATGCTTGGTTCAGCTGTGCTTCCAATCAAGTTTGTACCTTTTTCTCTTTTTCTACATTTTACAACAATCCTAAATTATAGCAGAATTTACACTTACAAACTACTCCATTTAGTAATAAAATCTTGATACTAATACTTTTTTGTCATTTATGTAACTTTGGGCTAATTTGTGAATTTGATGAACTGTGTTACAGGTTGCACAAGTGCTGTTGACACTACCATACTCATTCTCTCAGCTGGGGTTCATGTCTGGAATAATTTTCCAGGTGTTTTATGGAATTGTTGGAAGCTGGACTGCTTATCTCATCAGTGTTCTGTATATTGAGTACAGAAGCAGGAAGGAGAAGGAAGGTGTTAGCTTCAAGAACCATGTCATTCAGGTAATTCTGTTCAAATAAAGCACAGTTTTCTGATCTTTTTTGCTGAAATCTTGGCACAAACAGTGTATGTTTTGATCATGAATTAGTTTAATCTGTCATAATCAGTCTACTACTAACTGAGATCACACTTTCAGTATGCTGTTTAATTGTTGAAAAATGGTTATCTTATGTTTATTTGTTATAAAAAAAGGGGAAAAAAGAAGTATTTTAAGGGAATTAGTTGATGATTTATGATTAATTAATGAGTTTGTATTGTGTATAAACAGTGGTTTGAAGTATTGGATGGATTGCTTGGTCCCTACTGGAAAGCAGCTGGTTTGGCTTTCAATGTCACTTTTCTCCTCTTTGGATCTGTTATCCAACTCATTGCCTGTGCCAGGTACTTCTTTCTTTTCTTCAAAATATACTTCTGATAGTCTTATATTGCTATTGAAATACTGTGTATAATTTGTTCATAAATTTTGTTATATGAATTTATGTAGCAACATATACTACATAAATGATCATCTGGATAAGAGGACATGGACATACATATTTGGAGCATGCTGTGCAACAACAGTATTCATTCCATCCTTCCACAACTACAGAATTTGGTCCTTTTTAGGACTCTTCATGACCACTTATACTGCTTGGTACTTGACTATTGCAGCCATTGCTACTGGCCAGGTACTAAGAATATTAATCACACCGTCTCAATAAACACTCGTTCGGAGAAATAAACACTTCATTCGATTCGCATAACGAATCTTGGCAATCAATTTTACAGGTAGAGGATGTGAAGCACACTGGTCCAAAGAAATTGGTTCTTTACTTCACCGGTGCTACCAACATCTTGTACACATTTGGTGGGCATGCTGTCACTGTGTAAGTGCAGATTAGAAAACCAATTTCTTGACTAATTTGTTTACTTTTATGACTTTGTTAGCAATTTAATAATGAAATGTGCAGAAAAAATCATCCTGTTCTCATTCTTGTTCATCTTCCAAACTTGTTTTTGGGCTTCTATTAGCAGCTTTTGCCGGCCACCAAGAGGGCTGTTTAAAGCAAACATTACAAAATTATTAACCATAGCTTTGCAATTTGTTTGCTTCCTAATGTAAAAATGTCACAATTAAATAAAAGGAGGAGATTTTAACATTATCTTCTGTCAGTTTTGTCAAGTTCTTGAGCAAATAATAATCAACTCAGGAGGACCATGTACCTTTTTTCAGTTCTTGAAGTAGTTTCAAGCTCTGTTTTCCACTGTTTCACTGCTTGTTCAAAAGGGTGCTTTTGACATTTTACATTTGGTGGCATTTATTTGTCCAGTGGCCATCATCTGAAATGTACTTATTGTGCATCTCACAATAATTGCACATTGTTCCCCAGTTGGTGATGGAATTTTTTCTACTCTACAGTAGATTCTTTTGGACTTATGGTAGTCAAATGTAATTTAACTCTTGAATTTTTACTAATGGTAACTTTTCTGTTTTTTATTCTCAATAGGGAAATCATGCATGCTATGTGGAAGCCACAAAAGTTCAAGTACATTTACTTGATTGCTACCTTGTATGTGTTCACTCTAACCCTGCCGTCCGCTACCGCCATGTACTGGGCTTTCGGTGATCAATTGCTTAACCACTCGAACGCCTTCTCCCTCCTGCCCAAGACTGGCTGGCGCGATGCTGCCGTTATCCTCATGCTCATCCATCAGGTCTGCTGCTTAAGAAATTTTGTGCTAGTCCTACAATATATCGTTAGTGTTAAATCGCATACAAACAACTGATTAGTTACCGTATTTTTATTTATCAAATAAGTCAATATCTACTACACTTAATACTTGTTTTAGTAAAAAAAGAGTACAATTAGTACCAGTGGCTATACCATACAACTTGAAGATTAAGTTTCGCATAGAGATTGCGAAAATTGTGTATGATTTTAGTCATAGCATGAAATGATTATCCACAATGGACTAAAACTAACATGTGGGTTATGAATTGTCAAAACAGTTCATCACATTTGGGTTTGCTTGCACTCCACTATACTTTGTTTGGGAGAAAGTGATTGGAATGCATGACACCAAGAGCATCTGTCTGAGAGCACTTGCAAGGCTACCAGTTGTGATCCCAATTTGGTTCTTAGCCATTATCTTCCCCTTCTTCGGGCCCATCAACTCCGCGGTTGGAGCACTTCTAGTCAGCTTCACTGTTTACATTATCCCTGCCATGGCCCATATGCTCACTTACCGGAAAGCTTCTGCTCGTCAGGTAACTTCACGAACTTGTATAATCATGAGTTAGTTCACGAAAACAACGCTTTATCCACATTAGAAGCTAGTGTAACATGCTTAAAGTGTTCAATTATGGTTGAAGTTTCCTGTTATGGTAAGTTAGGCTGGAGTAAAAAAAGATCATCATGAATCATGATACTGCTCTTTACAGCAATAGTATAAGTTTCTTGCACACTAGTGGTCTGATAGAGTATTAACTAAGGTATGGGAGTATGAAAAAAGTAGAATAATTTATCAGAGTTTGTCTTGGAAATCTGGTGCAAAAAAATAATTATTACAAGGCCAATTTGATGCTACTAAATATCTAAAAAAATATTTTTACTAGTGTATATGTACATTGAATGCCAAGATTTTGGATGTGGCCACAAATCTGGTGGCAGGTCAATTTCAATTTAATCCTGTGACACAAAATTGATGTTACTATGTCTGAATGAGCTGGATTCCTAACTTAATGATTTAGACTCTTTACTATTTCCTATCTTGTCCTAATGTGTTCATAAGACACCATAAATGATAGTATGTCCTAATTCTAATTCTTAGTCGAGTCACTACGCCATAATGTATCAAAGAATAAACTTCGTTTACACCGACTAGGATGAATGAATGAATAACAATGTAAAGTTTCTTTTCGTTTGCCAATTTTAATTTGATTCGATTGGTGCAGAATGCTGCTGAGAAACCACCGTTCTTCTTGCCAAGCTGGACTGCCATGTATGCGATCAACGTCTTCATCGTCATCTGGGTGTTCATAGTCGGGTTTGGGTTCGGTGGATGGGCAAGTATGACAAACTTCGTGAGACAAGTGGATACATTCGGTCTCTTTGCCAAGTGTTACCAATGCAAGCCTCCTCCAGTGGCTCATGCGGGAGCATTACCTCCGACCCACCACTGATCCGACGGTCGAAGAAGCGAGGAAAACGAAAACGAACAGAAAAGACCCGAAAATACTAATCGAAGTGTACCTCCCCTCCCCACTCTCCTGTAATATACATGGGGTGATAGCAGCAAGATGGTTTCCCCTAATGTGTGATTTTTACCTTTCTTTTGTCTTGAGATTACTACTAGGCTTAATTAGTGGTGTGTTGAATTTGTGATGATGAAGGTTAATTAAAAATTAATTAAGGTCAATATAAGAAGATTAAGAAGAAGTTGTTAGCAGTATATTTTTCCGATTTGATTGCCACTTTTGTAGGCTTGCAATTTGCAAATTGCGTGTAGTTATTGTTGGAGTATTTTTAAATGTTATTAATTAAAAAATTTATATAAAATATTTTGCAAAGTTCCAATTTTAGCTCAAGTAGAATCTTATGATTTGATCTTGTGTTGGGCTTTCGATCTTTGACCAAACAAATATATATTCCGTTGAAAGTGAGTGGGCCGAGGGCCCAACCCACTCACATGGTTTGACATCTCTATCTAGTCACGTGCCGCCATACCCTCTCCCATTACGCATTGAAGGGAAGTCACGTGCATGGAAGTGTAATAGAACATGCACCTTCTACTTCTTGTCTATCCGTTGACACGATGTGACTCTGAAGTTCCATAAAGATTAGATTAGAACATTGTTTTATTCTCAACAAATTATTCTAGATACTAAGAAAAATCAATTCGTTTCGGAAAGTAATTCATAAGTTCCCACGTACATTTTAAAATCATTCAAACTTTATACGAACTTGTTTTATAATAATTAGAATCGTGAGGATCGAGATAAATTCTGATAGAATATGAATCAGTATAGACGCTAAGTCAATAATAACCAAAATAGATTTAACGATACTCGTATCATCCCTCCTAATTCAAGAATCGGTACTTTCCGAACATTTCAATGAATATATATATATATATATATATATATATATATATATATATATATATATCCTTAAATGAGTATTCAGAAAATATATGATTAACATTTTTGTTCTAATTGGACCAGATATAAATGCATGGAATGATCTACCTTTCAACTAGGTTGTGTGCCATTTGAACTCTAAAGTAACAAACCCGTAACATCTATTTATGTGTACTAGTAGACTCACTTATGTGGCCGTGAGGTTTGAATTATGACCAGAATGATATTATTTTTTTTTAATTTTAACCAACTAAACCTCCTTTGCAGATAAATTAAACAATCCCATATCTTTTATATCATTTTCGGTAAACTAAGGGTAAATGTGTCGTTCCGAATGTTCTTGATATAATCATATATTGGTAGTTTTAATCCATAGAAATGTTATTGGATTTATGTATAGAGTGAGTGAGTTGTCCTCATTGTGATTTAGAGTTAACTAATAATATTTCCTTTAAAATAGAGGGAGTAAATAATTAAATTAAATTGGAGGGAAAAGGTTAAAAAAAAAGGATTGGATAGATCATGTCGTGCACAACGGATAAATGTTGAACAAGTAGACTTTTGTGGCTCAAGTTTCTCAAAGAATCTTCCATTCTTTCACACACTATAAGTACTTTTAACAGTTGACTAATCTTGTTTACAAATCACATGAAACGTTAATCGAGGAGGCTTTAGTTTAATTAATTAACTAATCACAACTTGAACACTTTACCTTGTACACTTTCGTACTACTTTGGTCAATCCACGAAGCTACCTATCTAGCTTAGTGACAAAGATTTCTTAGGCTATAATCCTTGGTTCAAACTTCAACATAAACTCTATTTATACCTCCATGTTTAGTGTAATGAGATGATAAAATTAACGAGTAGCTTAACTACTGCTAGAATAGATTAATCATGTAAGGAACTTATTGTAGTAAAATTGAATCAAAACTAGAATGGTGAAGTTTTATGGCATCATCATATCCTGTGTATGTACTCATCAGTTTTCCGTTTTCATATGAAAGTTCGTTTTTCCAATAATTTGACCACCCCTTTATTAGGTGATTCCACCCTGACTAGCAAAAAGAAGTAGCTCGATTATAATACAATTTGGTAGACAAAATGAAGTGATAAGGAATAGACGGATGATAAGATGATAATGAATAGATGATAACCAAATCTGTTACGAATTGACGGTTGTTGAGCAAGATACATATGAGTTGGTATACTGAGGTTAGCGCTGTCCAAGGAATTTATACCTGGTTTGTTTAAGACAACAATTGGATATCTGCATCATAGCTCTATTGCTTGTCTTTGATAGTGGTGAAGGTTTCAAGCATCTTAATGTAGTTGATCAGACTTTTTGCTGAGGTGATTATGCATTCATAGATACTGTTGTATTATCTACATCACTCGAATTGAGTGTAGTACTAATCCACTCTCTCTGTAATCTAGTTAAGTTGATCATTAATATATTTTGCCGTTTCAAAAAGAAAGAAAAAAAAGGGTGATTGGTAGCTGATCATTCACCTTATTCGTATGAATATCAGCAGATGATAATGTGAAATTAACTAATACGTGACCTACCAATTTACGTTAGAACATGAAATGATACAAAACCACGTCCTTCGTAAAAAGTAAATGGCTGATCGGTTATCACCCGCTTTATCAACTTGTCAACCAATAGGATATTCGGTTACACATACACAATGCGGGTTTTGAGAAAATTCTAATGATGATAAGTGTGCATGTGGAATGGAAGCTGGGTTGGGTAGAAGAGGTGCATGTTACTGAAAAATGTGATTGCAGATCCAAATCTTGTTTGAATAATATTGCTTGCAGCGAGGTCTTCGGATTCTCTCTCTCTTAAGCCATGTTGGTTGATTGACATTTTATCAAGCTAACCCAAGTTGGATCATGATAATCATCATTAATTGTACATTTGTACTCCTTAATCTTTTTTTAATTTCCCATAATTTAGATTTTCGGGGAACAAATCTTTTCATTGCGATTCCCGTTCATTTTGAGATATATAAATATGTATTTCAAGTTTGACTACTTGAACCTTTGGACTCGAGTGGACTAGTGGATTGTGAAATGGTCATCCAATTTTCTTCTATTCCAAATTATTTATACGTATATATTATCTCATTTCAATATGTAACCATGCATGATGCATGTAGTAGTATATACTCATGCTAACATTTTATCAAAATAAAAAATCATAATCAAAATCCATATGAACGTAATGTTCCATTTCGACCTCAATCTTTCCCGTATTATTTTAAAAGTCTGAAAAATTACTTCTTGTTGGTGATTCATAATTGTTATTTTTTCTGCTATAATATTTTTAAAATTTGCATCATTATATTGTTTTTAACCTATTGGTATCACTATCTAGTTTCACTATTAAACTTGGATATGAAATCTATAAGTTTTTACATTATTTGTGTTTTTTCAGAACAATTGAAAAGAGTATCCGACTCCTACTTAGTGTTGTTAAATGAGTCGTATCGAGTAGATCGAGAACAACCTGAGCTCAACACGTTAAGATAAATTCTTTTTAAAAAAAAGTGCTCAAGCTCGAAAATTACGGAGCCTTAACGAGGTTTATCGAACCTTATTTATTAAAAATATTGATAGTAATTAGTTTTAACGAGCTTTATCGAGTTAGGCGGGACAAAACTTGTTAGTTTAACGAGCTAAAAATGAAACTCGAGCACGTCTCGTGTACCTTATTGAACTAGTCGAGCTCGAACTTTAACGAATGAAACTAAATCATCGTGAAGGCTCGTCTCATGTAAGACCACTGAATCCTATTGGACAACATAGGGAAGGCCCAAAAAGGACATGAATTCTTACTGGGTTCTAAATTCTAATTAATCTATGGCCCGGGAATCTTGATCCATTGAGTCACTTTGCTAACAAGCTCCAGTCCAGAAGCTTACAGGGTAGTTTTGGCGTTTAGGCCCAAGCTTACACGAAGGAGCCTGTTATCCAGCGGATCACATATTTGTGCTTGGCCCATGGCTTATGGACTTCTGAATTATGCCCCTGTTCATTATCTACTCCAACACAGCAAAATTAAACCAAAATTTCATTGCACACCACATATTTTTTAGATTTGGATTTTCATACAAAAAAATCGAAAATTAATAATGCAACAGAGATTTTCTTTCAAAACTATCGCATATTGCTTGTGACAATATAGTATAAAATGGGATGATCTTCTTCATTGGTTTCTAGCGCGGTCCAAATTGATGATGAAAAAGTCCTATGTAAATGCTCAATGGATTGAAAATGATGACAGTTTCCTTATAAATGTATGCGGGAGGGAAAATGTTGCAAAATCCCCTTCTCTTTTTTTGAAACGCCAAAATATTAGTTTTTAATTAATTAGAAAAAAAGCATAAAAAATACTCGAGAATTACAAAGATGGCAACAACAATACCAGACCTAACCAATGCTCAATCACCAAGAATGCAACCAGAACCTAACATAAACCCACACCCGGAAACACCTGAAGATTGAGACAACACCCGGAGCCCAACAACGCCTGAACCACGACCCGAATCCACACACCCAAACCTGAATTCAACTACCAACTCCTAGTTTGAGCCAATACCCATACCTGAACCTGAAATACAACTGGAACCAAACACCCTAAACCTCTTCGAACACCGAACACCTAAACCACAGAAGACTAAACCTCTTCGAACACCTAAACCAAAGGACTCAAACAAAGAATGGCAGAAGGACATGGACTAGGGATAGAGAAACAATCGTCCAGCACCTGCACCACCCACCTCAACCTACATCACGACTACACCCGAGCACAACCTCAACCTACACCTCTGCACCACCCGCCCTCAACCCC
>JAYMSL010004030.1:0-11603 GCA_036897195.1 Plantago coronopus | reverse complement strand
AGGAGAAGATGGGCTAGGGTTCTTCGTGTCTTGTAATTTGGGGAGGATTCAGTAATTGTAATTTGGGAATTGGGGATGGAGGTTTTGACTTTTGAGAGATAATTTAAGTTATAAAATTAAATTTTATAAAAACTAAATTTAAAATTCAAGAAGGGTAGAATTGGACGTTCATATTTTAATTTTAAAATATAATTCCAAACTTCGAACCGAATCCACGTGGCACTCATCCAACGGTGACCTGCGTTCAGATCGGTACGAACGTGACCTGAGAATAAAAAAGCCCTAATTAGAAGATTTACCTTAACTTGTGAATCTATACCTTTTATGGACCAAGTGTTCCTCCTTATGCTCTAACGGACTAGTAGGCCTTTTAAATTATTAAGAAGCACTAGCACGTTTTGTAAATCACCACTCACCAGTAACATTTTTTTATCAAAGTGTATCAAATTTTGTAACAGTAATAACTGAATAATACGATGATTAATTTTGGGCTTAATATAAAGTTTCTGATTATGTAAAGCAAAAAGGAGTAATTAGGGCCAGTGCCTGTCTCTCGTTCCAGAGTCGTCTTCAATCTTCACATATCAGTGTGATGGGTGACATGACATCAATGGAGCTGATAAGATTCTTTTAAATAATATTCGGCAGGCAGCATTTCAAAAAGTAAAGTAAAATCTTGTTAAAGCTGGAAAAGTTTTTCTCCAACCACACCGATCGAGCTCCAACCATTTCTATCAACACCTCCCCTGGCCATTCCCGGATTGCTTCAAGAATACAGCACAAGAGGTACCTGCTGCTGATCGATCTGATGGGTCAAACCCATAGCAGCGAAACGTTTATGATACTGGGGATAGGAGATGAAGGGACTAAACATGATACTGGTGGTGGTGGTGGTGCGCAATTTTCCATTGACAAAGGTCAGTTAATTACTTCAGTTCCTTTATGACTTGATTAATGGTTAATTACAACTTCTATGTTGCTAGCTCTCAAAATTACAGGGCTACTTCTAGTTCTACATGATTTATTTGCAGCTTAAAAAAATGTTTATAAACCAGATCTCATTTTCTCACCTTCGGTTGGATCTCGGTTGGCTCTCCGCTCAACTTAATTTCAGCTTTGTTAAATTTGATTATTTCAGTTCAGTTTTGAATACTTAAAATTTGAAATTTTTAATAAATTTATCCATCATATTAGTTAATTTAAGTTAACTTTTTGTTAATTTCAGTTAGGTTCTTCGGTGTCATAAGTTTGCTTAGATATAAGTTTGTGTAGGTGAAATGTACATCAGACTCTATTTTCATTTAGTTTAGTTCAAGCTTACTTAGTTAAAATACAATATATCATGCATGTGAGATCAGGGGCGGACGCATGCTGTGTCAGTAGGGTAGGGGGCAAGTGCCCCCTGGATTGTTTGATAGATCCTATTATATGATTACTATTTGCTAATCTAGTTTTTCAGTTTATCCGAGTGGCTGGAATATTAGCAGTTGAATGGTTTGGCATGAGTTCGATTCGTGCTGGGCCTATTTCATTTTGTACTTAATTTGTATTGTTTTCTCTTGTTTGTCCTATCAAACCTAACTAACAGGGTGATCTATCTTCTTTCAAAATTCAAGAATCCAAAAACAAAAGTGCACAACATATGAAATTTATTCCCATATTGTCTAGGACATGTATTTCCTTAATTTCAAGACTAATTCTAAGTTTAAACTATACACACATGCAAGTAATAGAGATTTTTAATCTCAACTATTAATCCTCGTTTTGTCGTAAAAAGAAAAAAAGAACGAGGGTTTTCATTCTTATCATATTTCAACTTAGTTGGACGGAAAAAAGTTCCGATAATGTATGACTTGTGCCTCCTTGAATTAAAATCCTGCGTCCGCCACTGTGTGAGATCATTCGTTAAAGATATCCAAAAAAGACCAACACGGATGTGCGGTCATGCATATGTAATGTTTAGTTTTTAACCAGTCTAGTTTTTTTTTGGAGGATGTGTAATGTATCATTTATGAAGCAGTTGAAGGTTTTGATGAATAATGTGTAATGTTTTGATGGAGTATGTGTAGTGTTTTGGTCTAGCATGTTAATTGTTCCGGAAGATAAGAATGAGAGAAGATGGAAAATTAGAGTTGTGAATTGAATAATGTTTTGGTGTAATATATGCAATGTTTTGATAGAATATTTTGGTGTCATGACTCTAATTAAAATTTATAGATGAAATAATTTAAGTACAGTGCAGCTATCAGATTGATTAAGTTCAGATGATAGATTTTTAATTGAATTTAACATATAATTACTTTTATTTTTTTCTTGTGTATTTAGGTGAATCTTGCAAATCTAATTTAATCAAAATAGGTGATCTGATGAACTATTTATTTATTTTTGTTTGATGAACTATGTTAATATCAGAACACAAACAAGCAGAGTACATAGATTATCTAGTGGTTTAATACATTTTTCATATATTATGTGCGATAGTACCACACGTTGCTTTATTGTACGGTGTATGCATACCGCGTACAAATAGGTGATCTGATGAACTATTTATTTATTTTTGTTTGATGAACTATGTTAGTATCAGAACACAAACAAGCAGAGTACATAGATTATCTAGTGATTTAATACATTTTTCCTATACTATGTGCGATAGTACCACACGTTGCTTTATTGTACGGTGTATGCATACCGCGTACAATTTGTAAGAGAACTGCTAATCAGGTTACCGTGGTTTGAACGGTGTCGTCTCCCATTTCCTATTAGTTTTCCAAGAAAAGTACGTAGTATTATTGTTGCGCTTATTTGTCCCACTCTTAACTTCTTATATCTATAATGAAAATTAATTACATAAAAAATGTATTTATTATCTCTCACTCTTCATTAGTTATATCTTCTCAGATTAACTTCATTTGATTCAATGTGCATTTTGCAGCGCGGATTCTATTGCTAAATGCGTACCGTCATGCATTTCTATCTGGAGATGATTGCAATCTTTATGAAACAACTGAACTGAAGTGCCTTTCACATGTCCACATTTATAAAAGGGAAGAAGAAGAGAACTTGAAACATTCATCACACCACCAAAGAACGAAGTGCCTATGTGGTGAAAGTGGGGGCGGAGGCGGAGAAGTAACAATCCCAAATGTTAGTTTCCTCCATGAATTGGGGTTGCTGAGAATGTTTTTCAGAGTTTGTCCGGGGGACGAAATATTACTGTCAAAGTCTAACTTCTCCTCGTCAACCATTAAAGAGCTTTCTTTAAGGAACACTGGATTGCCTTGGGAGAAAATCTCAATAATTGGGAAGTTGCCGAACCTACATGCTCTTACATTGATACACAACGCATTTAAGGGGAATGTATGGGAGACAAGAGATGGTGAATTCCGAAAGCTAAAGTACTTAATGGTTGGATCTTGTGAGTTAAAACTATGGATGGTCTCTTATCGTGGACATTTCCCAAGTCTTGAGTGCTTAGTAATTAGAGATGGCCCTACTTCTCTAGGAGAGATTCCAAGTGAGTTAGGCTACATTCCAACCCTGCAAAGGATTGAGGCCGTGAGCTGCTCGGAAACGAGCATACTAGCTTTATCGGCAATTCAAATTGAAGATGAACAACGCAAGTATGGAAACAATAATCTTCAGGTTATCATCGTGAACGACTATCATGAAAAAGGTGAAATCCGAAAAGATCAAATCAAGCTGTATCATCTCCAAGGTAATTACGTTTGGCTTGTTAATTTAAACTCATGTACTCCATGTCCCATAACAATTGATACATTTTAACATCGAAGTGTTCCATTACAAATGACCCATTCTATTAAGTAAGTTTTTAATATATTTAAAACCACACAATTCGATCTAGACCATCTACTCTAGTTGTACCATGTACTATATAATTTTCATTTACTACTATAAACCTATCTCACTTTTTCTATATATCAGAGTATTGTATTATACATTTATTAACTACCACCTATCGTACTACTAATATTATACTCACTCTGTTTCGTATCAAAGTTTTTGAGGTAGATTCTTTTGTTGAACTTTAACCGCAAATTACTCCTTAATCATGACGTAAAAAAATGTTATAAAATTATGTTATATACGTATACCTAACTATTTTCATAATATATATTTTAAATACTTTTTGTCGTATACTTTTCGAGCAATTCGCAGTTAGAGTTTGAAAAAAAAGTCAATTATAGGAACTTTGATATGAAATGGAGCGAGGTACGTAGTATATCAATATTATACCTAACATCTTAATTTTTTGTAACACAATGATTAATTAGATATCTTTGATTTTTTGATAGGTGATGGATGATAGAATTCCATCTCATCTAAAAGCTCAACTTGTAGAGAGTTGTGGAATCTAGTCATATATATTAATTCCTCAATAATGGAGACATTCCATTTTTATTCTGTTTGATGGTACATTATTGAGTTCCTACATTTGCTGCCTGAATTAGCTTTTACCCTTGATTCCTTGACTTCCTTGGATTCCAACCACCTCTTAATACCATGCAGATGCATTCAACAAGTGTATCTCCATAGAAGATTGTTTGGAAGAATATTATAAAGCTGGAGGTTCTGAAGGATTTCTAAAGAAGCTGGCAACAACTGATCAAGAGAAGGAGACTCCAACACCAAGTGATGATCCACTGCTCCTCTGTAGTCCTCGTACCTTTTCACCTTTTCTTTGTTATGTGCGACAATTCTGCCCGAATTTGGAGAAGAATGGTTTGAGTTATACAGTCAATGATCTTTGTTGCGCCGCTCGATCATACTTGCGAAGAAAGCTCTTACTTCCAGGATATCGGACCTATTATGATGAAATTAGTAAAGCAGGACGTGAGTTCACCGAATTGCTAGTGAGCTCTTTCATTCCACAGGTGTTGGAATTCTTTCAAGTGCCAAAACTGCAGCAGAATAACCACAAAGAGAATGAAACTCTTGCAGCTTTCATGAATTTCCTTGTTCAAATGTTGTTTAGTCTGGAAAGAACTGCCTTGGCAGAGGAGAAGCAGTATGCTCTACTGAGGAAGGAACTTTCGTTTATCCTCTCCATACTTGGGGACACTCCATTCCAACCCACTCATCCTCAGCTTGTGGAACAAACCAATAGTCTCTTGGCAGAATTTGAGATGCTGGCCAATGAAGCTGGTTGCTTTGTTTGTTCTTGTGTTCTTCCAATTCACACGATAAAAGTCAGCATGTTTTATGCAGAAACAACTGTTCTAATTGAAAAGGCCCAACTCTTGAGTTCGAAGATCGAGGAGCATTGTAGCGCATTCTCAGAGCTTCCCATGGTTATAGTTTCGAGGTCTCCTTCTGTTGATTCATTCTTTATTGTGGACTCTCTCATTGATGATGTTCAGAGTGTTATGGCAAACAGACAATTGGGTAGCTTTACTTTTGATGATGCTGTAATGGATCAAATTGAAAGACTCAATGGCGAGTTAAAACATTCACAACGTTTTGTCAAAGACATTTCAAAGGCAACCAAAGAAAGTCTCATCCAAATCAGAGACCTGGCATATGAAGGTGAATATCTCCTCAGCTCTTGTGTTTCTGGAAATCTTCCCATTTGGTATCTAAATCTTAGACTCCCATCTATTGTTCAGAAGATTAAGGTTGTTAATGATGCACTCCAACAGAACAAGGAGATACGTGATACTGAAGCCAGGAAACGTTCAGATGGAGAAGTATCATTCAGGACTCTGGGAAATCCTACAATCATTGATGATAATTATTTTGTGGACTTCAATGAAGACATCACAAAGAAGATTTTGAAGGATCTAATTGGAAAACCAAAAACACCCCGAGAAACTATTTTGATCTTTGGGATGCCTGGACTTGGTAAAACCACTGCAGCCACTAAATTGTATAACTGTAAAGCAGCTTCTGCTCACTTTGATCGACGCGCATGGTCTGTTGTTTCACAAACTTATAGTGTGAGAACATTGTTTATTCAGATTTTGATGGATTTAGGCTGTGATCAACAGGACGTGGAGTCCATTTCGGGGAAAAAAGTTCCAGAACTTGGTGTGCTTATCCACAAAACCTTGAAGCAACGGAGATACCTTATTGTTCTTGATGATGTTTGGGAGGCTGATGTATGGGATGCTTTGCAGATATACTTTCCAGACGACAGAAATGGAAGTAGGGTGGTAATAACTAGTCGAAATAAATATGTTG
Organism: Plantago coronopus; assembly: GCA_036897195.1. Classification (NCBI taxonomy): domain Eukaryota; kingdom Viridiplantae; phylum Streptophyta; class Magnoliopsida; order Lamiales; family Plantaginaceae; genus Plantago; species Plantago coronopus. The sequence goes on along the minus strand of JAYMSL010004030.1, from coordinate 5,405 downwards.
CTCCAACTGGTAGTATTTTTCACAAACTTCCATTTCTTTCAGATGATCAATGCTGGGATCTAATTCAGAAAAAGGTTTTCCGGAAAGATCCATGCCCTCCAAATCTGCTCAGCATTGGAAAAACAATTGCAAAAAGATGCTCAGGTGTACCATTAGCTGTAGCTAATATGGCAGGACTTCTGGCAAATTTGGAAATTGAAATAAGTGTATGGGAAAGAGTAGAAAAGGAATTGGATAAGTTGCTATTAGATGACCAGAGCGACTACCGAAAGATAATGGAGCTTAGTTATGAACACTTACCTCATAATATAAAGCCATGCTTTCTGTATTTTGCTTCATTTCCCGAAGATGCTGAAATCTCAAAAAAAGAACTGACATGGTTTTGGATAGCGGAAGGGTTTGTACAGAAAGACAAAACTAAGAGCTTAGAAGAAATTGCAGAAGCTTATCTTTTGGACTTGATTAATAGAAGCTTGGTGATCACTGCAAATATGAGTTATGATGGAGGGTTAAAAACATGCAGAATTCATGACCTATTGCATGACATTTGCGTAACAAAAGCTAATGAAGAAAACTTCTTCAAGTTTACCAAGTAAGTTCCATTAATTAATGTCTTTTCCACTCTCAATCATATAATGATGTGTTGCTTTATACTTTACGAGTCACAAAATCATCAATTTCAAGTACCAAGTTGCTTAACGATCTGAAAATTTTGCTGTTGGGACTATCCATAATTGTAGTGATTCTTTTGATGCAGCATGTTCTCTATCTATGAGACACATCGCCGCATCTCTGTTCCATATTCGTCAGGTACAACCTGGATGCCTTTTGGCCTCCATTGTCGGTCTATTAGAGATTGTCAAACACATCATTTGCCAAATTTTCGAACAATGGCGCTCCTCAAGATATTCAAAACAGGAGGCCCTTCGTCGTTGAATGAAAGAGCACTTGATCTTCCAGTTCAATTGAGGTACTTGTATACTGCAGACCTGCATGTAGGAATGGTGACTAATCTTTTTAACCTTGAATTTATTCGCGTGAGGAGCTACCATAAAGTTAGTGTACCCGCAGTGGTTCTCACAATGGTGAAATTGAGACATTTGATTGTGACACCGGATGCAGAATTCGAGGAACATTGCAATATTTCAGAAACAACAAAGCTGAGGTCTCTTTCACGTGTTTGCATTTATAGAAAGGCGGATGAGGAGATCTTGAGATATTCACCGCGTCTCCAAACACTGAAATGCGTATGTGGAGGTGGAACAACATTTCCTGATATTGGAGTCCTTACTGAACTTGAGTCACTGAACATGCACTTTGAAACTGGTTTGAGTGATGAAATCTTATCATCAAAGATATATTTCCCTTCATCCATTAAAAAGCTTACTCTAAGAGGGAGTCTATTGCCATGGGAGAAGATGTCAATAATAGGGAAATTGCCCAACCTTCATGTTCTGAAATTGGAAGAAAATGCCTTCAAGGGAGAAGAATGGGTGACAAATGATGAAGAATTCCATGAGTTGAGGTTCCTGAAGATCACAAATGGGTTGCTAAAGCAGTGGATCTCTGAAAGTGATCATTTTCCCAGCCTTGAGCAATTGTTGTTGTTTGACTGCGATAACCTGGAGGAGATTCCAAGTGATTTAGCCTGCAGTGCAACACTGCAGAGGGTTGAGGTTCGGGGATGTTCGGAATCAGTCAGATTATCAGCTATTCAAATCCAAGAAGAACAACGTGAATATGGTAACGACATAGAATGTCACCTATTTAACCAATTTAATTATATCTAGGTCTCTTTCGCATGTTCACATTTATAGAAAGGAGGATGCGGTGACATTGTATCTCGTTACCATATCTCAAGATCTTGGTCTCTTGCAGTTCTGGTGAGCATACATCCATGCCTTGCATTTCAGCACGATTCTCTACATTCTGCTTGCAAATTTCAGCAATTACTGTTAACCAATTGATTTTGTAATGTAGCAGTTATTGAACATTCACCAAAGCAATTAGGCCTGGAGAGATCATGACGTTATGGATTCAGGTAGTGGTGGAGGAGATCGTGTTCGCTTGAATGACTGGGGGAGCTTCTAGCTTCAGCCTTCAGGTGCCTACTTTCTCCAAATCACGACTTTCATTGTTGCTTAGTGCTGTTTGAGGCCTTGACTCTTGAGTCCAATTTAAATATGTGATCGTCGAACTTGTAGAATCAAACAACAAATTCACCTTAAATGGTATTCCATCACAGCTCCAGAACATATGTATTGGTGTGCTTCTTTTGTCTTCAAGTCCGTAGGTACGTTGAACATGCAAAGGTCTCTGTATGGATTATCTTATCAATCTCCGTTCTTTGGATTCTATCAGCTCCATGTTCATTACCTGATGAGACCTTCAGAAGATGAATAGATATTAGTGATATCTGGACTGGCAGCAGAACAGGGTGGGAGTGCCTTTCATTGGTGGGGTTAGTTCCTTGGAATCCTCGTGTTGCTATAATCAAGATATGGGGAAGAATTTATTTTTTCGACATAGAAAGCAAGTTTTTTAAGCAAGTCCAGTATGGCCGTGCTGCAAATACTTGGAGATTCCCGGACATGGCAATTTGGTGTCCGTATGTGGAGTCCCGTTGTCTGTCATCAAATCCTCTTTGATATATTATCATCTTGCTATACAAGAATCTTTGTGCAGACACTTCAACCAAGATGGGAGACCATATGGACCGATTACATCTTTGAGACGACATCCCTTCATCTCTGTTGTCGTCGTCGCTTAGTTTTACTGCTTTCCTAATGGTTTGTGTGTTTCCAGATTGCGCGGAGGCAAAAAGATTTACTACAGCAGTCAAACATAGCAACTGATATGTGCTTCCATACTTCTGTTGATAATTGATATGAATTATGATCAATATTTACAAAATTTTGTTCACATTTTTCTGCTACTTATTGAACTGTACATATTTTCAAGCATAGAACAAGAAACCACACTTTCTTGCTCACTAATTAAGTGCAACGGGAATAGCCCGAAGTGGATGAGTCCTTTGCAATGTGATCCCAAACCTCTCTTCCATATCCAGTTCATCAGGACGAATTCCACCTTCAAGCTTCCAGTCGAACAAGTACAAAAGCGTTCCCAGGATCATCGGCACTACACGTACAACCAATGGCAATCCTGGACAAATCCTCCTCCCAGCACCAAACGGAATCAACTCAAAATCCCTCCCCTTCACATCCACTTCAGAGTCCAGAAATCTCTCTGGCCTAAACTCCAACGGATCAATCCACGTATCAGGATCCCTCCCAATCGCCCAAACGTTAATGAAAACTTTCGACTTTCCAGGCACTGTGTAGCCACATACATCCACGTCTTTCTCCACCATTCGCGGCACGAGCAATGGAACCGGCGGGTGGAGCCTAAGGGTCTCCTTCACCATACACTGCAAATATGGCAGTCTCGCGGCATCCTCTTCGTCTAGTATTTTCCTTCTCCCTATAACGCGATCGAGCTCATCTCTAGCCCTCTGTACCGTCTCTGGATTTCTTAACGCCTCTGCCATCGCCCACTCCAACGTGCTTGATGTCGTATCCGTCCCAGCATTTATCAGATCCTACAACAAATTCATCAACCAATCAACACAAGGAAATCATCATCAACAGAGAAAACTAAGCAGCTTACCAAGCAGAGTGTTTCAATGTGAACTCTGTCGATTTCTTCAGGATTCTGTTCACTAATGGTGAGAAGAACATCTATGACATCCTCATCAATCCTTTCTGCATCACAGCACTTTCTCTTCTCAACCCTTTCATCAATCAAAACATTAAGAAGCTCAAACAGCTTCCCAAAATACACTCCAATACGTCGTCGTATTCCTTGCGGATCAAGCTTCGACAGAAAGGGGTAAAAATCAGCCAAATTAGGTTTTCCAACTTCCACCATTACTTTCCCAATCACCTCCTTCAACTCCTTCCCGGAATCAGACATCGGATCCTCCAAATCCTTCGAGAAAATCGTATTCGACAGCAAATTCACCGACGTTCTGAACACCGCTCTCCCCAAATCAACCGATTTACCAACCTGAGAGCTTTTCCTACAGTACTCTACAAGCTCCTCCACCTTCTTCTTCCTCAGGTGCTGATTTGCGTCAAGCCGATTGCCGGAGAAGATGTTCGAGTTCAGTATCTTCCGGAGAGTGCGCCATTTGGGAGAAACAGGGAGGAGGACGACGGAGTGTTTGAAATGATTGCGCGCGTGGAGCGCGTTGGGTACGGATCGGCTGGAGAATGTGATGTCGTTTTTGTGCAAAGCTTCTTTCGCTACTGCTGCTGAGGAGATGACGATGGTGTTTTTGAAGCCGAGGCGGAGGAGCATGAGCGGACCGTGGGTCTTGGCGAGGTGAGTTAGTGATCTGTGTGGCTGTTTGGTGAGTAAGTGGAGGTTTCCGATTATCGGTAGCGGTCTCGGACCCGGCGGAAGGTTCTTGTTCCGGTGTATAAGTGAGTTGAGGGTGTAGATTAAGGTGAGAGAGAGTAACAGTGTGAGTACAATGGTGAAGAAATCCATGGTGGAGTTTAATTTCACTTCAGGTGTTACAGGTTTACACTTTACAGTAGCTTTTGTAGAAGAAGAAGAAGAAGGTGGGTAATTCTTGATTAAGACTTAAGACTTAAGTAATCACCACTGTGCTGTTTTTAATTGTTCATGTTTTCCTTGTGATATCATGTAATGATAATTGATTAGAGTAAAGTTTTATATGGAATTATTGGTAAATCCGTAAAAGTCAAGAAGAAGAGCTATCATCATACCATGTTGTGATTCAGTGATGAGATTTAGGATTTGAGTTTGTAAAAGTCAAATTGTGTTAGAGTGTGCTGATGCTGTACTTGTATGTTTTACATCATCATGACAGCAGAATAGCTGATGACTTCCTCAATCAACTTGGGCAAAAGTCCAAACATGGAGGAAAACACTAGGTGATGTTAATTTTATGGGAGGAATTGGAGTATCTGTTTTGGACCTAAGATTTTGGAATTTGGATACACTGTAACACTTATACACAGTTGACAATATTGTGAGTTGTAACTTGTGACATTGCAGTGCGGGTGGTCGTGGTGCACCGTGCGACCTGCAAAAAATCGAGTCATCCACCGTGATTATAGTTGAGATTTCTGATTTCCTACCATTCTATAGACTTACCACTCCACTCCTCATCAATGATATTTTTTCGGGACATTGATTTCATCCACCGTGATTAACTTGTGATATTCTGATTTATGACATTGCAGTGCGGGTGGTCGTGGCGGGACGGGACGGGTTCGGGATATTTTTTCGGGTATTTTCGGGATTCGGAAAATTAATTTCCCGTCCCGAACCTGTCCCGAACCAAAACGGGACTTCGGGTTTCGGGATTATTC
>JAYMSL010004029.1:0-11603 GCA_036897195.1 Plantago coronopus | reverse complement strand
TTTACTAAGCGAAAAGCAAGTAATGCGTATGTTTCGATCACAAGGCGTGGTATCCTTCGCCTAACTGCTTCTTCAAGGCCATATTCCAAGGCGTGTAATTCCGCACCCCCACCGAAGTAATGTGGATATGCTTCACAAATCCCCAACTCCATTGGCCTTCGTCATCTCGTGTTATGCCCGCAATTGTGTAGCGATTATCTGCTGCCCGGAGAGTTGCATCCACATTGAGTTTAATGTACCCAAGTTTTGGTTTAGACCAACACCGTATTTGCTGTTGATTGAGATTTATCGATTGGGAGGCTAGCTCCATGTCGTACCCCCTCGCTTAATTTCAAATGCCTGCTGCTGCCACGACTTCTTATGATTCCGAAAATCAATTCGTTGCGCGTGGTCCATAGACACCAGATTGTTGCCATGAAGACCCATCTACTGTCCATGTCCATGCCGAGGAAATAAATGAGTTTCCCTTCGGTTAGTTGCAGGCGCAGCCACTGGACATCTGGGAGTAAATCCAGCTGCTGTAGCTCCGTAGCAGTATATAGCTGTTCCCAGCAGTGTCGCGCGCTCTTACAGTGCCGAAGAATGTGGAATGTTGTTTCTGGTTCTTGATGGCATTGCGTGCACAAATCTGATACGGCGAGATTGCGCCTTCTTCGCAAAGCGTTGGTAGGCAATCGATCCTGAATAGTTAACCAAAGAAAGTAGGTGTATTTTCCTCCCAACTTTAGCTTCCATACCCAATTCGCTGTTGATTGAGCTTGGCTTCCGTCGCTATACTCTGTGCGCAGCGCATGGTATGCCGACTGGCATGTAAACACACCCGAAGCCGTCTTGTTCCAAATGACTTCATCCGGTTGATCATTTAATTCAACATGTACATGTTCAATCTCCAAGCGCAAATCTGCCGAGAGCGTAGTTCCCAGGCGCGCAAGGTTCCAGGCCTTGCTTGTGAGACTAAATCTCTAACCTTGAGATTAGTTTCTGAATTCACTATATCCTCAACCCGCTCGCATAACGATTGATCGCAAAACCACACGTCGAACAAAAAATTCACTATCTTACCATTGCCAATGCGCCATGACAGAAACGGTCGAATTAGATTAACGCAACGCACAATGCCCTTCGAGGTTTGGCTATCTCCAGGCTTAGTCTGATACTCCAAAATATGATGTCCCTTCAGGTATTGTGCATCCAAAAACGATGACCAAAGAGTCTTAGTGTTACTGACAAGAGTCCACGCCAACTTAGATAAGAGAGCTTCATCCATAGTTCTCGAGTCTCTTATACCCAAGCCACCCGCTTCTTTTTTCTCCAGAGCTTTGTTCCAACCGACCTGATGGAGCTTGCGCACATTATGGTCAGACGACCACAAGAAGTCCATGTTTAACTTGTCTAATCTATCACATTATGGTAATGATATTTATTTCAAAAACAAGGATTAATGTACACTGAACTCCAACGTGTATTGACAATATGGAAGACATTAATAGATTGAAAATACTTGTTTAATTAAAAGTCACAACATCGAGAAAATTTTGTCATTTTTCAAAATGCGATTTTCCTTATATTTTATTACCCACACCTTAGGTTACGATGTCTAGCTTATATGTGATTTGAGAGAGTAGTGGTTGGACCAAATCTAAGGTGTAATTTATCAAATTTGCCCTAATAATTATTGTATTTATGTTCATTTCTTTCTTTATTAATAATAATTGTTGTAGTAACATGATTACAGCCATTTAAAGTTAGTGAGAGAAAAAGGAGTGCCCGAGTTAGAAACTGCGGTAAAAGGTAAAATTTGTCAAAAGAAAAAGAGACTGCTAGTAAAATATTTTCCAAATCCGAAGAGGGTTTTAGACTTTAGTGTTTTTTTTTTACCTTTTGTTCTAGAGAGAGAAAGTGTGGTAAGAAAGCGAGAGAAATACACTATCCAACAGGGAAATGGACCAGACTGTGAGGAGGAGGATGAGGGGCAGACCACGTAAGCTCGACTCTCCGGCGCCTGAGCCGTCCAACGTCCGCCGCAGTCTCCGCCCTAGGACTCTCAAGTGCGTATTGGATCTCGACGATTACTTCGACGATGATGACGAGCTCTTTGAAGAAGACGATTTTGAAGACCATAACCGTAAGAAGAAGAAGCTCGACCATCTACTAAACCTTCCGAAATACTCCGACGAGCCTAAGAAGAAGCACAGACGCACTCGACAAGTTGACCTAAGCTACGATTCGCCGGAGATCTCGGAGGACGACAGGCGGCCGTCGAAGAAAGGGAAAGTTTACGAAACGGAGGAAGAGGATGTGTATCGTGAAGAGAGTACTTGCAATGAGGATGAAGAAGATGAGGTGAAATTGTTGTTTTGTTTGTTTATTAATAATCAATCGGTTAATTTGTTCCTTCTTCCTCACATGTGTGTCTGTGATTTGATTTGAATTGACTCTAATAGATACTGTACTTGCACATTTCCATGTGTTTGGAACATAGTTTATTATGCTTAATTGCTTATAGATTAGGGGAGAATAGAGTATTCACTACACTTGCTTACTACTACAATTTACTACTAGTGTTTATTGCTCTACTTGACGTTTGTTCCTGTTTGCCGGCTTTCTATGGAATTATGATGATTCTGCTGGTTTTGACAGGTTAGAGAAAGAAAGCCGGACTGCTTTGAAACAGAAGAAGGCTCACAGTCACCATCAGGTGTGCCTTCATCCATTTTGTTATTTGTACTAACAAGTCAAAGAATCGTGGTTCTGTTGTTTCTACTCATGATTGCGGTGATTTTTTTGTGCTTATATGTTACATTGCACAGGGACACCGTTGCCTGACAAGAAAGTGTTGGAGCTGATTTTGGATAAACTTCAGAAGTATGTTTTCAATACTATGTGGTGAAGAACATTTATTAAATGAGCTATAAATGCACATTAATGTTGCTATTCTTTGCCTACAGGAAGGATATTTATGGTGTTTATGCCGAACCGGCTGATCCTGAAGAGGTAAGTAAGAGATAACTTGTTGTCAGGATGCATTGTCTGTGGTAGTTTTTTAACCTGGTAGTTTTTTTTTTCTCTTTTAGCTCCCAGATTACTATGACAGAATTAAGAATCCGATGGACTTTGCCACTTTGAGGAAAAAGCTGAGTAATGGAGCATATGCCACCTTGGAACAATTTGAGGTGTGTGTTGGATCCGCCTTTTGTCTGGTTTCCTTATGTCAAAGAGAGGAGTTTTTGCCTTCTTTCTTTCTGTATTTGTTGTTCGGGTCAACCAAAATAACTAGTATTGCATTTGTCCTCTTTCTTTGCTTTGTGCCATATATTTACACTCTCTGTCAACTCTCTCTACTTTCCTGATTGTGGTTTTTGGGTGTCTAAATATTCCATCTGAGATTATATGTTGCATCTGGCCTTTAATGTGTCCAATTGGCTGCGCTGCTGCAAAGAAGCTCGATAACAGTGTTACCATTATGAATTATATTGTGTGCATGCAAATTCCAATTTGCAAGATGAAACTTTATTAGCCTGGAGAGTGCGTAAAGGGTTTACATGAATTGACTTATAAGTTATAACTTTGTTCTGCTGAAAATTTTCAAATATTCATAAAAGAATCCTAGAAGTCAGACCAAGCAATGAAGAAAAGATTTTTTAACCCTTAAGATTTGGTGAGTGAAGCCCTTGATGATGCTCACGTTAGTGCAAAGGTGACTTTACTACTGGAAAGCATGATTTTAACTGTTCTTTTATTAGGGAAAACCGTACTGCAAAAATATTTACATGAATTCTTTGGCAGTGCCCTAATAAGTTTCATCAGATGAAATTAGGATGGTATGGTCATTCATCAATTGTCCACTGCTTGTTCCTTACACTTCTTAGGAATTCACCATCCAATCCTTGCTAGAGTTTAGGAAATTGTGTGCCTAAGAATACTTGGGTTATAGTTATACATGAAGATATGGAGGTTAAGGTAATAAATGAAAATTGAATGAGAGATAATTGTTGCACGTGACTAACACGACTCTTTTATTGATTCATCTAGCCTACCTTATTGGGATCAAAGGCTTAGTGTAGTTGGTTTGGTATGGTGGAATTTACAATGATTGTTTATGTTAGCTTTTTCTTCCAAACTGTAATAGTTGGATGTCATTAACTCGAGTATGCCGACCTATAGGCAATAAAATTTTGTCCGACATGTTTAGTTTTTTCTTCTTCTTTCCGTTAAATGAGCCTTCACTTAATGTATAAAGTTATTATTTGCTGCAAATACAATTCAACTATTTCATTCTAGTACAAATTATGAAATGCAGGAAAAATACGTTTTGATTGTGCTATCTATCAGGTGGTAAAATCTTGATTTTCCTTACCCTAGCTAAGCTAAGCAGCAGTATGCATTTGTCTCGTGACATGATTCTCTTTTGTCTGTTTATGCTCTAAATTAATGTCCTGGTTTTATTAGGATGTTTAACTGAAGTCCTTTTTCTTAGTCGGGTCCTTTTTAAATGAGATCAGGAAAATGTATGCAGTAACTTTTCCTTATCTCATAGTGTTGGTGAACTGCCCGATTTATGTACAAATTTTGGCATGCCTACAAGGCTTCATGCTTTTATGACCTTCATAGAAATGCGAAAAATAATTAATTTCTACCACTTTTTCATGTCTTAGAAGTATGCTTGAATTTTCTCTTCGTCCATAGTATCATACGGGGAAGACGTTTTTATGTTCCTTCCGTTTCATTATTTGGAGTTTGTTTGAAACTCGCTATTAATAACTCTCGTTTTTAATGATCCTCTATTCAATTCAATTTTGTGTTTTCTCAGAGTGATGTTTTCCTCATTTGTTCGAATGCAATGCGATACAATGAACCCGGAACCATATATCACAAACAGGTACTGGATTCTTGTTCTTGATTCTACTTACTATATTTTGGCAACACGGTAATTTGATTCTAATGATATGGACAGGCACGATCTATCAGAGATTTGGCAAAAAAGAAATTCGACGAGATAAGATTCAATGTTGAAAGCACAGAGAAAGAGGCCGTGCCTGAGAAGATGTGTTCTAGTTTCATTACAAAGAAGGAGATGACCGAATCTGTTAATCGGGTACTGCATGAACCTGTGGGCTCTGATTTCTCGTCTGGCGCCACTCGTTCGACAGCAATTGAGGCCCCTATACATGACGATCGCCGTTCAACGCATACCATCTCGCCTCCTGCACCAGTTGATGTCCCTGTACATGATGATCGCCGTTCAACATATAGCACTTCGCTAGCTTGTCCTGCTCCCAGCTCAGAGTCTTTATTCTCAACTTCTGAGGAAGAAAGCAAACATTTGATTCCTGTACGTTCTATCACTGTTCATATTTTACTAACTATTCTGCATTACTCTTCTCATGGGAGTCCAATTTCTTTTTCCGTCAGGTAGGGCTATATTCAGATCATTCATATGCCAGGAGCCTGTCTCGTTTTGCTGCAACTCTTGGATCTGTTGCCTGGAAAGTTGCTGCTAACAGGATTGAACAGGCACTACCTACAGATGTGAAGTTTGGTCGAGGTTGGGTGGAAGACTACGAGCCACTTCCAACTCCTTTTTCGAGGCTAATAAATTATTCCGTGAAAGAACCAGATTTCTTTGCCAAAGTGCAGCCCCCTGCGGATCCTTGGAGTACACGAGATCACCCCATTATCTCAGATTCTTCAAAGGAAAGTTTAGAGAAAAATCGACAATTCATTGTTTCTGATGGAACTAGACCTACTGCTTCTCTTCCAAACAAGGAACATCCTACCAGATTGAATCATTCTGAACAAAGACCATCTTTCCCTCTATCTCTTGGGGCTAATTCACGTGGTTCTGCTAACCTCAATTACCAACCCCAACCCTTGCAGTCGAGGCCTGCTGCTAAATCTGATCAAAAGTCTTCAAAGCAAGTCGAATTAAATGGGCCTCCAAACTTCAATAAAAATGTGGCTGAATCATTTCAGCACAGAAACAGTTCCCAAGGCCCACTTATGGATGCTTCTAGGCTGATGGAGTCTAATTCAGGGAATACTAGCTTTACAACATCTAGGTCTTTCAAGCAGCTTGATAGTAATGGAATTGGTGGAAGATTGGCTGATGGGAAATTTGTTAATGCAGAATCACTTGAGCACGGACAGATTCCTAAGGGTCCATATAAGGAAGCGTCTAGGTTGATGGGCTTCAATTCAGGAAATACTAGCGTTCCACCATCTAGGTCTTTTAAGCAGCTTGATAGTACTGGAATTGCTGGAGGGTTCACTGACGGGAAATCTATTAATGCACAATCACTTGAGCACAGACAGATTTCCAAGGGTGCAGATTCGGAGGCTTCCAGGTTGATGGACTTCACTTCAGGAAATACTAGCTGCCCACCATCTAGGTCTTTTAAGCAGCTTGACAGTAATGGAATTGCCGGAGGGTTAGCTGCTGGGAGATTTTATAATGCAGAATCGCTTGACCGCAGCCAGATTTCCGAGGGTTCAGATAGGGAAGGCTCTAGGTTCATGGATTTCAATTCAGGAAATACTGGCTTTCCACCATCTAGGTCATTTAAGCAGCATGATAGTAATGGAATTGCAGGAGGCTTGGCTGATGGAAAGTTTCTTCATGCTGGATCATTTGAGCACAGACAGATTCCCAAGGGCTCAGATATGGAAGCATCTAGGTCGGCGGACTTTAATTCAAAGAATACTAGCTTTCCACCATCTAGGTCTTTTAAGCAGCCCGGTAGCAATGGAATTGCTACAGGGTTTGCTGATGGAAAATTTGTTCGTACCGGATCATTTGATCAGAGACAGATTTCTGAAGGTCCAGAAAGGGAAGCATCTAGGTTGATGGACTTCAATTCAGGAAATACTAGCTTTCCTCCATCTAGGTCTTCTAAGCAGCATGATGGTGATGGAATGGCTGGAGGCTTGGCTAATGGGAAGTTTCATAATGGATCATCTGAGCACAGACAGATTCCCAAGGGCCCAGATATGGAAGCATCTAGGTCTATGGACTTCAATACCAAAAATACTAGTTTTCCTCTATCTAGGCCTTTTAAGCAGCATAATAATGATGGAACTGCTGAAGGGTTGGCTGATGGGAAATTTGTTCACTCTGGATCATTTGAGCAGAGACAGATTTGCAAGGGCACAGACATGGAAGCAGCTAGGTCGGTAGATTTGAATTCAAAGTTTGCTGGCTTTCCACCATCTACGTCTTTTAAGCAGCTTAATAGTAATGGTGTTGTTGGAGGGTTCGCTGATGGGAAGTTTGGTGCTCCAGTAGCCTGTTTGCCTTCCAATATGGCAATCTCATTCAACAGCAAACAACAGGGGCAGGGTCTTAGTGACCCGGTACAGTTAATGAGAATGCTGGCTGAAAAGGCTCAAAGCCAACACCAATACTCTAACGAGTCGTTAGCTGCCAACCCCCAGGTTTTTCTGTCGGAACCGTCGTCAAGCAGCATCCCAGAAGCACGTGGAACTTTCCCAATGAGAGTAGTGAACAGTCAAAACCATCAAATAGTGTACCCGCAGTTTATGAGTGCTGAGTTATCTAGACCACAGCCCTGGTGGAATGTTGGTCCGCAAACTCTTCCAGTACAGAAGCCCAAAACATTTCAACAAGACTTAAATGTCGACTTCCAGTCTTCAGCTTCTCCTGGAAGAGCACCTTCTAATGTTTCAATGGATTCTCAGCAGCCTGATTTAGCTCTGCAACTCTGAAACAGTACATATATTCAGTGCAAGAGAAGTGTTGTAGTTATCTTGGTGTAAAATGTTCTTTGTGACATCATTTGTGTTGTGCTTCTGTGATTCATGTTTTGATTAAGATAAGCTCTGTTACCATTATTTACTGTCTGGACCCTGGAGAAAATCCTTCGTCAAGCTATCCAAAGCTATAGAGTTCTTTATTACTCTTTATCCCAACTTGGGCTGGGTTTTGACGTCGGACAAAGATTCATCAGTTTGGACTTTGGAGCTGTGATGAGCAAGATAGGATGAGCAAATTGTTAGGTTTACTCTTATTTCTAGGGGTAGGAGTAGGATAGATGAATGGGTGACTGTTTGGTACAGTCCACATGAATCCATGTCCGATTATTGTATGTACAAGTTGCCTCTTACAGGTGCTTGCAAAAACTCAGGAGTCTTAATAGACGCAGGTACTGCTGATTCAGTATTTTGATTGTCTAGCGGAAAATGATGGTATTATCTTGTAACCATTTTCATCTGCTACATTCAGTGTCATGATAAAGGCTAACTTAATTGTCCGATTAGCTCGTGTGATACCACAACCCCGAGGTCAGCGCTCACCGGCATGGGTCTTTAATGAGATTATTTCATTCAAATGGAAATTTCTAAGTTGAATTATATACATTTTAAGTGTAAATTCCAACCGTTTTTTTTTACTTAAAAGAGTCTTGTGTCGTTGAGTAAATTAATTCATACATCTGAGCTTGCCTACTTTGAACTTTATTCTATACTCCTTCCATTTTGCATCCCACAACTTATTCTGACAATTGGTAATAGAAACTTTACTCAAGTTTTAATTAAGCTAGACCTTCTGCTATTAAAATTTTCAAAAACTTTTTTATATTGTCATTTATTTTAGTTTTTCGATTAAAACTACGCTGAACTAATATCTGTTTGAAGTTCATCAAGGCTGGTATAATCTATACACTGTTTATAGTAAACAATGTAAACAATACTCGGCAAATAATAGAACTTCAAGAGTCAATACTCAAGACCAAGGTTGTAACGAAAAACCAACATGGAAAGCAAAATACAGTACTAGGTACCACTATATAGAAACTTTCTACTAGTAAGATGTTCGCAACAGTATTAGCACATGAGATTCAAAGAAAATCCATGTCATTTAGAAGTAAGCAATCTGATGATACTGGAGAGATTATTAATAGAATTTACAAATTCTTGAACTGGACTATGTACATTGCAGCAAGCCTTTCACTTCCCATTCAGAATGAACCAAATGTATTCTCCCCGCTGTAAGTCATGTACAGGAAGCCATCCTCGTCCTTATTTTCCTCATAGATTGCAGACATCATTGCAGCTGCAGGGGCATAATATTCTTTCAGATAAAAGAAAACACACTTGCATTAAACTAATATGTGGAAGATAGCAATGGTTTATGTATCAGTACCAGTTGGGGGGAGAATGTTCTTGACAAAGATGAATATGGCTTTCTCAGCACTGAGCTTAATTCTTTTCCGGACAACATAAACAAATTGCCCAACTGTCAGGTCAGCAGGTACCAGATATCTGCAGGAGTGGGAAAAGAGCATCAATTTCTGAAGAACCCTAAGAGAATGAAGATAAATAAATACAATGGATGCAAAATCGGGAGTTGAGCATGTCATACAAACATTAAGATAACATCACTAAGGTTTTAAAAGGTTCCAATAAGACTAGTGAAACAGTATTCAGGCATGTGATGTATGTAAAATATGAACCAGAGAGGAGAGAACATTGCATTAAATCTAAAGTAACAACAAAACATAACAAAAATATATAAAAACATGACCTAACAGAAATATCAAGTGTTAAGAGAAGAACAATGTAACTCACTTTTTCTTGTCAATGTCAGGTATGTCACTTCTTTCAGCCTTCTCCACAATAACCTAGGTTGCACAAGAAATCTATTAGTTGGTACACCAGGATATCATTTAAAGCATCTGAAATAAAAGCCTATCTCAAGCAATAAGACTTTTGTAGTACCGGAATCCTGTCAGGGTACTTCTCCCTGATGCGTGCAGCCTCAGCTTGTCGCCTCTCTGAAAGATATTAAAAGATCAATATGAAGTCTAGACCAAACATCAGACACTATGAAATACTTCAACCATACATCACATTCTTGATGAGATACGAAAATAAATTTAGACAATCGTGGTACCATATTAATGAGAACTTCAGTCACATAACTTCCAAAATCAATAACAGAAAACAAACAGAGCCTTACATCCAAAATAAAACAAAACAAAACAAATAGAACTATTGAAGTATCAAGCAAATGTAAACACTGATAAACAGCAAAGTATTCAGCTCATTTCCCCTGTTCGAACTTAGATTGCCTCTATCATCCCTTCACTACTTGATAATATCGAAATCCAGACGTTACAGTAAGTTATGTTAAAACAACCAAGTTTTATGACGATCAGAAACAGAAGTTAATAATATTTGATAATTTGTAGCAAAAAGTACACAAGAATCCTCTCACGTATGAATCACACTCATCAAAACAATCATCAGACCAAACTTTACCCTAAAATGCCAAATAACATAGTCCGTCTACAGCTCAATTCCACAAATTATCACAAAATCATCAATCATACCCAATTACACGTATCAAGTAAATTTCATAACAGAAAACGATCCAGAACAATAGCAACAGTACTAACATGTCCAGATTCATCAAAAATCCAAATACACAACAGAAAACCGATTGATCGGTCCGATCATCGAAGAACAGCGAAGAATTAAAAAAGACAGGGTTTTCTAAAGCAACGATCATCGGAGTTAGGTTTCGTACCTAGAGGATGTTCCAGCTTGAAGGAGCTTTTGGCCATGGCTTCCTGTTGATTGAACAAACTGCAAAAACGAAAATCGGAAAGACAATTTAGGGTTCTTGGCCCAAATAATTGTGATGATATGGGGAAGAAGAGAGAGAAAGCGAAGAGGTTTACCGAAGAGAGAGAGAGAGAGAGATGTTGATATTATCCTTTCAGTGAGGTGGAGAATAATAATAAGTAAATCCAATTTCGGTTATATCATTTATTGCGTTATCAAGGGCTATTTTGCAATTATTTTTGCTTAACTTATTAAAGCTATTAATTTTCATTCAAGCCCCTCAAGTTTTATATTATTCTTTGAATATCTCTGAGGACTCGGTCTCTTGCAACAAGGTCCTTGGAGGAGTTTGTTGCCTGAATATTTGGTTGAAAGATCAGCCGTTTGTTTGATCCCTTGTCTTTGGAGTTACTAGAATCATTGAGACTCGGATTTCCGCCTATATAGTATTACATTAGTATTAAAATTTTACAATATGTACTTTATATTAATTTCATATAATTCGATCTAAAAATATTATAGTTTAATGGTTACGGTTTTCAAAGACGGTTACGGTTCTAGTTCCAAATATATTGAAACTAGGAATGAGGCGGTTCCATAGTTGTTCAGAGCTTTATTTATTTATTATTCAAAAAAAAATAGTTTCCTTTAATGAATTTTTAGAACTATCGGTTCACGGTTCAAATATGAAACCGCTGATTATGGTTTCGTTTCCGATTCCACCATTTTCACCAAATGGATTTGACTGTTCCAAGAATCGTTCAGGTAAAAACATTAGAAGTTAAAGAAGACTATAACGTTCGGAAAAAAGTAATTCTGAGTTAGTACATTTTGACGCTTCAACATAATATGCAACCAATTACAATATCCGAGAGCTTAATTAACCCGATATGGCCCAACTTATTGGCCCTGATTTAGCTCAATCCAATTTATCAAACCCAATTGCATTTCACAATCTTGGAATCTTTCAGTCTAATCCAATGGGGTGTTAGGTTTGGACAAAGTGTGGTCAAACAACACCT
>JAYMSL010004028.1:0-11603 GCA_036897195.1 Plantago coronopus | reverse complement strand
AAGCATAGCCAATCATCTCAACGAATCAAATTATGTGCCCAGAATCTATGATCGTTACCTGACTTGAGACACCACTGGAAATCTTATGTATTTCTTCCTAACTTATTGTATACATCTTGATCTTATGTATTTATTCCTGACTTATTGTATACTTCTTGATCTTATGTATTTATTCCTGACTTATTGTATACACTTATCATGTCTAAACACCACTAAGTAACTTACCTCTAACTATGCCATGTAGTAGATAGACTGTATAGCTAGATTACATCCTAACACAGACTTATTTAGCCTATCATTAGGCTACGGAAAAAATAAAATACAGAATTTAAATACTGAAAAGTAAAAACTTTTATTTAAAACTTACAGGTACAGACTGAAACGAAAGACAGAAATGCAACTAAAACTTGGCAGGGGCTTTTTACAAAGGAAGGGGGATGGAGTAATATCAGAAGAAAAGGAAGAAGAGGGGGAAGAAGTTCTGATTTCTTTCTGTCTTCACTCCTTCCTTTATATAGAGCTATAAGCTCTACTGTTGTGCCACGTATAAGGTTACTGTTGTGCCACGTGTCTCCTTTCTACTGGCTGTTGGATATGATCCGTTAACGTCATTTTCAGCCGGCTGTTGACCTCTGGTCAAAGTCACTGTTCAAAAGTCAATTTTACTATTCATCATGGTCCCATTGGGGTCCATCTGGGTCCACATTCCTCTTATGCTGACTTTTTTCCTTCAAACGGTACCAGAGAGGAAGATGCTTCCTTCATATCTTTGAGAGTCTCCTTTAAGGCTTCAAAAATTTCATCTACTGATGCAGGCATTTGAGCATCCTGGTACATGTCTTGTTCTGCTGATGCCATTGAGGTGTCTGAATCAGCTGGCATTTCTTCTTCAAATTTGTCCAGGATTTCCTTCTTGAATTCATCAATATATTCTTCGATGATTTTGTTTTTATCTTCAGACTTTGAGCCTAGTTTCCTCCTGATTTTGTCCAGTGGGGATTCTTGTTGATTTTCCGCTCCTATGATAGCTTCTCTTTCCTTGATCGTGCGATAAGCCTCCAATTTCTTCTGGATCAAGTCAATTGTATCCATGCAATATAATTGCTTTGTTTCTGGGTTTAATTTGTTCATTTTATCCCAGAATTTTGTATACGAAATTCTTTTCAAATGAGGGATATCCAGCCCTTCATTAGCCTTGCTGACTATTATTGGTTCCCATCTCCAAATCCATGGAATGGAGAATTCCATAAAGAACATTAAAGCTTTATAATTATTTGCTTTTTCGGGATATGTCCCTTCTTTATATAATTCTTTGATTTTGGGGGATATATCCCTCCATTCCTGATAAAATTTTTCAAAATTTTCAGGCAAAATCTTCGAAGTGGTTCCAAATATAGACCACCACTGAATAAACCAATTTGGCATATCTTTTTGAAAATTTTCCGCACTTATTTTTATAAACCATGAGTGCGTTTTCTTTTCATTTTGATACAAAAGCACTTTATTAAAGGCTTCTATATAATCGAAATAATTAAATTTAACAGGATTCCTGTTGTTGGGATAATATAACTCTTTTTCTCTCAAAGGAGAGATTCCCCATTCTTCAAAAGATATTATCTTTTTAATATATATTTTACTAAAATTGTAGCTTTCTTTTTGTGTACCAGAACCAGAAAAATGTGTGATGTCACACGATTCTGTACAACTTAAAATTGTTTCATAAAACATCCTAGCCTTATAAGACCCTAAAGCATATGATGCTTTGTCAAAGTATCTTGACATTAGAACCCAGGGTTCTACCTCCCATTTGAGATCTTTATTTTCTATCAGAAGTATTACTTCATGATTATCATTTACTACTAGGCTCAAATGATTGGTTCCTTAGTAATCTTCATAGAAAGATTGGGGATGGGAGTACTACAAGATTTTGGTATGATAAATGGTGTGGATCGGGGGAACGTTTGAAAGATATGTTCCCAAGGCTTTATAATTTGGACATAGATAAAGAGGCAAAAGTGGAAGCAAGAGTGAACTGGAATGGTGAGGCTATGCACTGTACTTGGAATTGGCGCAGAAACCCACGTGGAGGTGACTTTGGCCAAATTGAGGAGTTGGAGACTTTAGTCCGGGCTGTAGCATGGGAAGGTCCAGGTTCAAATTTTTGGACATGGACAGGAGCAAAAGAATGGAATATACTCTACCAAGGCGGGTTACGAAGTCTTAAACGCGACGGAATCAACTCTACCGCTGGCAGATATCTCACATCAAATTTGGATAAAAGGCCCGCCGCCGAAAGTAAAATCGTTTGTGTGGAAGGTGATGCAGGATCGAATACCGTCATATATTAACTTAAGAAGGAGAGGAGTGTTCTTTAATGAGGAAACTATAAAATGTAAGCGGTGTGGGTCGGAGGAGGAATCGACTTGGCATATTTTCGGGGAGTGCTCTTTTGCGAGGAAGGTTTGGGATATTATTTATACTTGGCTGCAAGTGAACCATAGAGCCTGTGGGAATGTGATGGATTTACTGGAAATGCACGCTTGCATTAGAACTAAGGTGTCGAGCGAGGCTTGGATGACAATCTGGCAAGGGGTAATATGGAATATTTGGATTGCTCGAAATGCGCTAGTATACAGAGATGAGAGTGCCACGGCTTGGGTTGTGGCGGAAAAAATTAAAGTAAATTTGTGTATTTGGCTCAAAAGCTACGGAAAGATAAAGGAGTCGGTCAACGTGGCGGAGTGGTTTCTGGAACCTCGTCGATGCCTGGAAAGCTAACAAAGATCGGAAAGCAATTAACAGGGAGTAATCTAGAATCTTAGTTTACTTTAAATCTTTTTATCTACCTAATCAATAGACTGCTTTGGTAATGGATTGTCTAAAAAATGTTCAGGTGGCAGGGGAGTTATGAAAAACCGTATTAATCCTGGAGTATGAGTTCCCTGCTGTTGCTGGCGGAACTCAGATCAAGCGGTTCACTGCTGAGGAAGAAAATTTTTGTTAAATCAAATCAAGTGAAGTTAATGGGAATTAAAAGAACAAGGAAGTAGTTCGTGAAATTGGATGGTACTGGAGCGGCTTTGCACTCTGAACAGTGCGGGTGGGACTGGAGCTCGACTGGAAGCTTTAGCAATACTCTGTGTCCTTCATTTATTGTAAACTTTTTTCAACATTTATAATTTGGTCTTAGGTGGGTTTTGGTCGACGGGCATCGGTACCACAAGTGTTGTACTCTTTTTCCTTACGGGGGTTTTATCCCTTTGGGTTTTCCCCCGGAGGTTTTGAGGAGGCAAACTTGATTGGAGTATACCGGGATCCGTATTGGTTTTTTTTTGGTGTAGGTAGCAAGTTTCTGATGTAATCCGAAATTGGTGTGTATAAGGGTTATAGGAGGGGTGATCTATTAGTCTTGTAAATAGATCTTCTTATATTAATAAAAAAAATTTTGCCTTTTCAAAAAAAAATGATTATCATTCATCACGTAATTCGTTTGGCTATTGGGTTCTTCCACAACTATTTTTGCGAAGGTATTACCACTTTTCATGTTCTTGTATGCCAAGAATTCTTTGTACTCTGGGTCATTTTCCAGAGCTTTTTCTGCTGAGCTTTGAGCTACAACCAGTTTCTGTTTCCCATGTTGGGCCAGTATTTGCCCTGGGATATATCCTCGGCCACCTCGGCCACCCCTTCCTCTATAAGAGGAGGTTCCTCTCCCGTAGGAGGACATTCCTGCAATACAGTTCATGTCAGATATTCTCGAGTTAAAAAATCTGGAAGACTATTTTCTTCTCCTTTTTTGTAAATAATTTCAAAGTCAAAAGGGGCTAAATGAGCCTGCCATCTAGCAAACATTTGTTTAGAAACATCATGTTTAAAATCTTTATTGAACATAAACCTTGCAGAATTACAATCAGTTTTAATAATAAATTTCTGATTGTATAAATCATCTTGAAATTTTAGGACACATTTAACAATTGCTAATATTTCTTTAGCAACAGTGGCGTAATTTATCTGTCCACCGCTCCATTTTCCTGAATAAAATCTAACAAGATATTCTTGCTTAGTTTCAGGATCTCGTTGTTTTAAAATACCTCCATATCCTATATCTGAGGCATCTGTTTCAACAATTTTTTCCCAATTTGGATTAGTTAACATTAAACAAGGAATTTCCTTAACCTTCTTTTTAATCTTTTGGACCATATCTGTATGTTTATCAGTCCAAGGCTTAGGTGATTTTTTCAATCTATCATATAAAATAGAAGTATCTTTTGCTAAGTCTTTATAATAGGGAGAAATATAATTTAAACTTCCCAAAAATCTCTGTAACTGAGTTTTATCAGTGATTATATCTGGAAATTTTTCTCCAAAATCTATACTTCTATTGATGGGAATAATTTTTCCTTTTTCAATATTATGACCCAGAAATCTGATTTTTGTCTGAAATAATACCATTTTGGGTTTTGAAATAACTAAACCATTTTGTATAACAATTCTTTTGAAGATATTCAAGTGTTTAAAATGTGTTTCAATATCTTTAGAAAACACAAGAATATCATCTATGTAGACGATTATAAAATCACTAAATGAAATGAATATATCATTCATAATTTTCTGGAATTCAGAAGGTGCATTTTTCAGCCCAAAAGGCATAACATTCCATTGATAATGTCCAAAAGGAACATTAAAGGCAGTTTTATATCTGTCTTTTTCATTAATTTGGATTTGCCAATATCCTGATTTTAGATCGAACTTTGAGAAAATAATTGAATCATATAATCTTTCTAATAAATCCTTTTTATTAGCCATAGGATGTCTAATCCATTTTAGGACTTTATTTAAAGGTTTGTAATTTATAACAAGTCTAGGAACTCCTCTTTCTTGTTCACTATGTTTATTAACATAAAAAGCAGTACAGGACCAAGGAGATTGTGAAGGACTAATTAATCCTTTTTGTAATAAGGTTTCAATTTCTTTTTTACATAATTCTAGATATTCCTTGTTCATTTGACAAGGCCTAGCTTTAGTAGTGATCTGATTTTCATTAAAATCATCTTCATATGGAAGATCAACTACATGTTTTTTTCTTTCCCAAAAAGCATTAGGATGATCATTACATATTTCTAACGCAAACTGATTATTAATCAATTTTATCTTATCCTGTAATTTAGGATTTTCCAGTTTTTCTTCAACTGTTAAAACATTTAGGCTCTGCATGTTTTAAGGGAAAGGAAAGGAAAGGAAAAGGAAATTGAAGGAAAATATGATTTTCTTCTGTTTGTTTCGATGGAAATTCGGAAAAGTTAAAAAAAAAGTTGCAGGAAAATCCGGAAAACTTAGAAAATGAAAGACTAATAGAGTAAACAAATTCTTAAATTATTAATTCATTCTTAATGTTTTATAGATCTTTATCAAAATAAATAAAATTATCTGTTCTTATAATAATAAAATAATAATAATAATAATTATTATTATTTACGTACTATTATTATTATTATTATCATTGTTATTGTTATTATTATAAACCATTCAAAAGGCTTTATCAAAATAAATTTATTTTTTCTTATTATTATTATAAAAATAATAATTATTATTATAATTATAATTATTATTATCATAATTATACTTATTATTATTTACCATCAAATAAGTCTTTATCAAGATAAATTTATGTTTTCATATTTTTATTATTTACTATTATTATCATCATCATCATTACATGGTTATTATTATTATTATTATTATTATTATTATTATTATTATTATTATTATTATTATTATTATTATTATAATTATTATAATTATTATTATATTATTATTATTATTTTCATTATTGACCATCGAATATGTCTTTATGAAAATAATTTACTTTTTCATATTATTATAATTACGATAATTATTATTATTATTGTTATTAATTATTAATTTATATTATTAGTACTATTATTATTATTAATATAATTATTATGATTATTATTATTGTTGTTAATAATATTATTTCAGTATTATTATTTTTATTACTATTATTAGTATAATAATAATAATAGATAAATAAAGAAATAAATAATGTAGATATTTCAAAATTAGTATATATAACAAGCAAAAATAAATTTATATTTTAAAACAGACTTCGAAATTGGCTAATTAGAAAATAACTAGTACTATTTTCCTGGAAAATTCAAAGAATGCCAAACAACAGAAAACCAAGGAAAACAATCATTTTCCTTCATCATTTTCCAGAGGAATTTGATTTTACTTCAATTTCCTTTCCTTTCTTTTCCTTTCCCTTAAAACATGCAAAGCCTTATTTCATGTTTTAGAAATCCTAATTGATTTCGTTTTCTAGCTAATTGATCATAAATTTGGTGTAAAATTCTATTGAACGGTTTCCTTATAAATTCTAACTTCAAACTTTCATTATTGAAAGTTCCAGTAATTCCCGTTTCATCTACTTTTGTGAAAGGATATAATTTAGAAATAAAAGGTGTACCTAGTATAACTTGGTTTGAAATATCTTTTGCTAACAAAAAGCTAGTTTGAATACATTTTCCTTTTATACAAACATTTGCTTTTGGAATTTTGAAATTTACTTGTAATTTCTCTCCTCCTGCATGTGACAACGTATGAGTTGTTTTCTGAAAATATCTAGTAGGAATTAATCCTTCTTGTATTACATTTAAATCTGCTCCACTATCTACTAATGCAGTAAATTCTTGTGAAAAATAATTATCTATTAAAAGAGTAATTTTTATGTACCATTTTTGGGATATTACCATTTCCAAAGATGCTAAAAAGTTTTCATCTTCTGCTGGTTCCTCTGAATTTTTTGAAGAAATCGAAGAGGCTTTCTTAGAATTTTCATAATTTTCTAGTTTTGAAATTCTGTAATCTAACATTTTATTTTCTTTTTTCAAATCCATAATTTCTTTTTTCAACTTTTCTACCTCAATTGTTAGATCATGGGTAGAAGTCGGAGTTTCTACAATTCTTCTTTGTTTTAGAAGTTTGTAAACCTCTGTCATAGAATAAGGATTATTATCCTTAAGCTGATTTTCCATGAATCCTGATGATTCTGGTTTTTCAGCTGGAATTTTATCCATCTGATCAATAATTTTTGATCTTAATTCTTGATCTTTAATGATTTTCAAGAACTCAAGGATATTACCTTCATTTAGGACATTGATTTCAGTGTCCTGAAATTGAGACAGAATTTTATAAAATTCTGCATTCCTTGTTTCTTCTTTAGGCTGCTTGTTTCTTTTAATACAAGCTTCCCCTAAGATACAAGGTTCACATTCAGAATCAGATATTACCGATTCTTGATCTAATTCTCTTATTCCTTCCTCACTTGTACTAGATGTCGAAGAATTATCTGAAGTACTTTCTGATACTTCAGTATCTGAATTTAACATGATTTTTGACAAGCTTTGTCTGAGTTCTTCATCAATTTTTAAAGAATTAATTTTCTTTTTAGTCCAGCAATTTCTAGCATAATGACCAATTTTACCACATTGGTGACAGACTATTAATTTGCGATTCTCTCGTCTTTTTTCTTCCCTAACACGTCTTCTTTCCTGACGTTTTTCAAATTTCTTTTCATTAGGCTTTCTAAGCTTATACCTTTTATAAGGTTTTGAGGAAGTTGATTCTTTTTTAATATGTTTTTTATATTTCTTATTGCTTGGGATTTCCATACCAAATTGATCACAAAATTCTCCTAACTGATTTCTTTCTAAGAGATTTTGTCTTTTAATTTGTTGATTTAACTTCAACTCATTACATAAAGCTAAACCTTCCTGGATACATGTTCTAATCAAGTTTCCATAAGTATAATTATCATATTGAATTGACACATTGTCTTTTCTCAAATTTCTTCTAACCCTTTCTGCAAATAAACTGGGAAGCCCATCGATAAACTTTGACTTCCAATGAGAGCTATTACAATCATTAAGATCCATTACTCTGTTTAGAAAGGTGTCTTTATACCACCTAAAATCAGTTAGTGTTTTACATCTTAAGTTCTGAAGAAGCGTCCTTATATTTTCGCTATCATCAGTATATCTTCCTGTAAAATGTTCTATTATAGTGATAACCAGTGTATAAACTGCATTTTCACTATTATCTTCTTGTTTAATCATATTATAAATAGCTTCTTTCCCTTCTAAGGACAAGTAATTATCCCACCAACCTTTTAATTGACCGGTAAATCCTGCAACTATCATTTTAGCTACATTTTTATCAGAATTCCCATTTTGTTTACAAATTGTTGAATACATTAACATTCTATGTATCATATTATAGATGTGCTTATCAGCAAAGCCATCTAAATTCCATTCGTAAATATTTTTACCACTGTAACTATTATTGAGAACAAACTCTTGTTCTTCATGCAAAGTGTCTAAAGGGGAGGGTCTCCTATAATAATACAATCTTTGGTTGGGTCTATCAGCCCATTTACCATGTTTTTCCAATTTATTAACTTCATCTGTTAAAATTTTCTTATAATCAGGATTGTCCTGTAAATCAGTATCTAAAGTATTAATTTTCATTTCTTTAAACTTATCATTTAGAAATTTTTCAAGATCTTTCATGGGTTTTAATTTAAAATCAGTAATTTTCGGAGGAGGTTGGATACTTGGACTTGCTATATCCTCCTTGCTTTCTTTTTCTTTTAAAGAAACATTTGGTGGAATATTATTCGGTGAAATATTATTTATTTCCTTTAGTACCAAATCTACCCTTGTTCCTAAAAAGCTTAATTCTTCCCCTAGAACATTTAAAAATAGATTTGCATAATTTTGTTGTTCTATTAATAACTTAATTTCTTTACATGTTACCGGAAGAGTATCATCTTCTAATAATTTTGCAAAAGCTAGGAAATTATGATTTCCTTTTTCTATTTGAAAAGCCTGTTGTGGCGGATAACCAGTTTTTAACAATTTTCCGTTTGAAAGCTGATAATTTCTTTCAACAATAGATATATAGCTTTGAACATGTTTTGATACAAACCATGGAACAAAAGGTATTATTTTATTATGAAATTCACAATATATATAAAATTCTTCTTGCAAGTCTCTTTTTTCTTGCGAATTAAAATTTTCAAAAAACCATTTTTTGAATAATTTCCATCTCGGCTGATTAAATTCTTTTTTAATCTTTTGCCTAGCTTTAGAGCCAGGACTAAAATCTATTATTTGATTTTCTGACATTAATAACGAAACTCCATTTCTGAAGCAGTCATATCTGCTTCACTAAGAGTAGCATTATTTGCTCCTTTCACAATTCTATCTTTATCTTTTGAAATTCTAATTTCATTTACTGGTTCTTGTTCAGTAAAGGTTTTCCCCATATAATTTGAGGTCGAAGCCCTAGAAGGCATCTCTACTTTATAATCTAATGGAGAAATATAAGATCTTACAGAAACAGATCTTAGAAAGCTATGAGCTTGTTCAAACTGAAGATTAACTTCACCTTCTGGTGTCTGAATAACACCTATTAGATTATGACTAGTAACTGACTTAGGAGGAACAGCCTGTTGAATTGTCCAATTTTCTGGAAAATCTATTTCTTCCCATTTAATTGACCTTCTAGTTGTAATTTTAGATTTACTAAAATTGGTTTCTATTAAAATAGTTTCATTCAAAGGTTTATCTACCCTTTTACATTGAGGATTTAAAGTAAATAAAGGTTTATAATATACCCTATAACAGACACATATAGTTTCGGTACCTGGAATATAATCGTACCCATGTGTTTTAACGTTTAATGTTAATGCATCTAAGATATTAATATCTGACAGTGATAA
Source organism: Plantago coronopus (assembly GCA_036897195.1). NCBI lineage: Eukaryota > Viridiplantae > Streptophyta > Magnoliopsida > Lamiales > Plantaginaceae > Plantago > Plantago coronopus. The sequence goes on along the minus strand of JAYMSL010004028.1, from coordinate 1,801 downwards.
CTGTAAATTTGGATAAACATCAAAATAAACTGGACCATGTGCCAGACTAGACTGAATTATTCCCATTAGGGATTGTTTCCAATTTAAATTTCTGCCATCTCTTAATGCAGCTATAAAACTCTCAGGTAAACCTTCTAGAGTTAATGGTTTGAATGCAATTTGAACTAAACCAATATGCAGAAATTTATACTGAGTTTTATATCGGGCTATATCTTTCTCATTTAGTAGTCTAATTACTACCTCATCATTGTCTAATGAAATTGATTCTTCTGTAGTTTTCACAACCTGTTGAAAACCTAATTTTTCAAGACAACCTATTTTATAAATTGTCTTAGGTTCAATTTTAGGAATTGTCCATTTATTCAGTAATTCTAAATTTTGTGGAATATCATATTCCTCATTTATACTGTTTTTAACAGTATTTTTCCCTTTAAACATTCTGAATAAATGTTGTGTTAAGATGCAGTCCTACTATAAATCTATCTACCTCTCCATGGCTCTGATACCACTATACCTTGATCCTGTGATATCAAGCCTGATAATACGTATACCTTAGAAATGTCTAGATAAACCCACTAGGTATTATTATTATTATTATTATTATTATTATTATTATTATTATTATTATTATTATTATTATTATTATTATTATTATTATTATTATTAGAAAAAATAATTTCATTTATTTTGATAAAGACCTATAAAACCTTAAGAACGAATTAATAATTTAAGAATTTGTTTACTCTATTAGTCTTTCATTTTCTAAGTTTTCCGGATTTTCATGTAACTCTTTTGTAACTTTCCTGAATTTCCGTTGAGACAAACAGGAGAAAATCATATTTTCCTTCAATTTCCTTTCCTTTAATTTCCCTGAAAACATGCAGAGCCTAAACCAACACCTGAAACTTGAGACTACAAAATACTTGAACCCAATACCAAGAGTGCCTAACTAAACCATTACCTAAACCTGAACCAAAACCTGAGTTCGTCTAAACCTCTTCAATCTCAGAACTCAGACTCAACCATAGCTACACATTTCACAAACAGTAGCCCAAAGACAGCCACAACTAAACCAAACTCCAACACCAACACCAAGCTCCGCCTTGATGCGCACAGCCAACTGCCTCCCTGCTAGCCTGACCAACATGGATGCGAGCCGAAGACGCGAACACCATCTCTAATCCTTGAGGCCATGGCCACTAAACCAAGGCATAACTTTTGCCTTATCGTCTTCCTCACTCCCAAAACCCTGAAATCAACCAGCTAGCTGTCATGGTGGATCTCACTCGGGATCAGAAGGAACTTTAAAATCACCAAATCTCAATCAATTGACTTTAGTGACCAGATCTCAATCGATTGACTTTAGTGACCAGATCTCAATCGATTGGTTGTCAGGTTTATATAAACTCACCAATGAGAAGGGGCAAAAGAGAATCATGTACAATTAAGTGACTCGGAGTACTGTATCTCCGGGAGCCTTTTAGGGCAGTCTTCCTCCCTTTCTCTCTTCTCCTCTCCAAAACCCTAACCAACCACCTATCAAACATCGCCTCCCTCCTCCATCGGAGCAGTTAGCTCCTCCTTTTCCTTTCTCTGGTCTTTTCCTTTTTTCTATTTCATTTTTTCTCTTATTTACAAATAATCCAGATCTGATCGACTCGGTTGCGGTGGTGGTCTAGAGGCGGTGAAGGTCGGAGGTGCAGAGTAAAGTGGGGTGAGGTGGAGCGCGAGGGAGGTTAAGAGGTCGATGGGGGCGCAGCGGAGGTAAAGAAGGTAAAGAGGACGATGGGGGCGCGGCGTA
>JAYMSL010004027.1:0-11606 GCA_036897195.1 Plantago coronopus | reverse complement strand
ATGGGTCTGCCGTCTGCAAGTGATCCTTTGCCTGATTCTGGTAGTTTAGTTTCTTATCTGTCTAAGCTGTTGTAATACACTACCCGTGTATTCTCCTCACTTTTAATACATTATTTTATCTTTCAATTTTTTTTCTTTTCAAAATACTAAATGTATGGAGTTATTCATAATCAAAGATTCGAGCCGTGTTGTCATTTCGTAGGAGAAGTTACTCCTTAGAACATGGATACAAGTGTACCATGTTGCAGTAATACTCCTCATTTTCTTCTCATTTTTACTTAGAAACAATAGGCAATCTAATAGGGGCATCTCAGATTGTGACTGAGCAAATTGCTCCGTAGTTTTTATCGGCTTTGTGTTTTGTTGTTGTTGTTGTTGTTGTTGCAAGTATTACTACCCTGTCAGTCAGTTGTTGACACTCGGGGGGGGTGCATATGATTTCTCCCGATCAGATATGTTCTGATTTTAGCATCAATTTGTGGAGGAATGCGTTACTGACTAAAATGATTAAATTGGAAGTCAAGTCCAAACAAGAATTATTAAGAACTTGTAAGCTAGAAGCGTAGGGATATATCATCCAGGACATATTGTGAAATAGAGAATCTGGCACGAAGGAGTAGTTTGTTGTTTTGTTTAATTTTGAGTTCAAACATCTCTCCATAGAAAGCTGGTATTCCTTTACTTTTTTTTTCTTCTGTTGAAATATATCCTTTACTTTTTTTCTTTCTTTCTGTTGAAATATAGCTAGATATGATACACAGATGCTTTGTTTCGCTTACCTTGAATCTTGAAACTGCACTCAGGCATAACAATGGACAAGTACATCTTGAAACTTAAATATAAGGATTAAATTCTTTGGAAATCAAGAATGCTGTTAGATGTTTGATATACATTGACAAGTCTCCACGCCATTTGCTTGACTTGTTGAGTCTTTTCTTGAACTGTTAAACAGGTTTACTATTTTGCAGGCTTCAGAACAGGGAGGAACAGTGGATGATTCTCAGATTTTAAGCACTGATATTATTCCATCATTAGCTATTGTAAAGCGGCTGGCTGTATTAGTTGAGTAAGATTTCCTATTTATATCTTTGGAATTTTTCATCATTAATTTGTACTATTATGATTATATTTGCACTAGGGCTACATTTTGACAATCTAATCTTTGAAGCGTTTATAAGTGATTATTAGGAAATATTTCTGAGAAAGTTCTTCCAGTTAAATATAAAAGCCAAACTCTGGAATATGTTTTATTCTAGTTTCAGGGACATCATATGAATATATTTATAACCTTTAATTTGTCTTCAGGAGTCAAGTCTAGTTGTTGAATTTGCAGATACTTTATTTTTATCTTCTTTTCAGTGCTGGAGTTCACTACAACTCCATGAAGGATCTGCTTGCGTCATCCAGAGGCTCTTCTCCTGTTAGAGAGAGGGCTAGCTTAAGCATTTCAGCGGTGAAATCACTGGTGCTACGTGAAAAGGAAGATAAGTTGGTCCATGAATTTGGTTCTGATGAGAAAATCCTATCTGTAATCCACACATTGTTGAATCCAGGTAATTTTGTTACTTGGCAAATTTATGCCTGCATATATTATGTGAAGTTGAAAAAGTATTGTACTATTGTTTACACTTGTTTTTTTAATCATCATCACTGGTCTTAACTTTTGGTGGAATATCTGCAAGGTACTTGCAGAAGGACATTTTACAGGGAGGACTTTGTCTGGTTTGGAAGCACAGACAAATGTAGCTTCATTAATCAAGGAAATTCATGGCGCTCCTGTCGAAAGTTTTATAGTTAAACTCTCGGAAGCCGTTGGCTGCCTAAAAACCATGCGCAAAATGGCTTCGTTCTGGTCTAGGGTTGTTACTGAAGTAAGTCTACTTAAAATTGAGATCTTAAAACCATATTAATCTCCGACTGCCGGATGTTTGCCTGTTCTTAATTTTGTTCATTGCCTGGGTGATCGTTGAAAAGTTAGTGGTTTTGGAAAAGTAAGAATGTGCACAGGAAATAAAATCTAGATTAATAAGTTTCAGCTGATAAAGTGAGAGTTTTTCTTCTGATTTCCTTGTTTTCTATGAAGAAGATTCAGCAATGTTATGGGGTTGATTCTTAGCCACACATACAAGATTTTGCATGTGATACTTTCTAGACTTGTGATTAAATAATACTGTGATCTTCACTGCTTTGGTACCCTACCTTGGATTTTGGGAATATAGTAGATTTTGACCAATGCTTTATAATGCCTGGAAATATTACTACATCTCAAACATATATAAAATTATTTCCCTTGTCATGCAGCCTAGGTAAGAAGCAGGGGTAGTGGCTTGGCTAACTATGTACATAAAATTTATTTCTTTCCCAACTTCGATTATGCAGCTGGATTAATTAATTCTCCAGTCCAGTGTTCTTAGACACCTCAATTTAGTCATTAGTAACTCCTAGGAAACTAGCCATTCATCCCAGATGAAATCAGTGACAATTAAATGGGCCTCTGCAGCACTGGTAAATGTTTTTTTTAAACACAAAAAAAATGTTATTATTAGAGGTTGCGCTCTGTTATCTCAGATGATTATGATGTGCGGACGTTTATGTTACATTTTGAGATCACTGAACCTTTTTTGTCTAATTGACATGGAATTTCGATGAAAGTTCTGTTATAGAAGCAAGCCAAAATTTCAAAAAATAGTTCCATGAACATTGAAAAGTACAATGATTAATCCTTGCCCTCAAACATCCTGTAATCTCTTTTGGAAGTGAAATGAGGCTGAAAGGTGAATTAAGAATATTATACAAGGATAGAAAATATCCTGTTTACAGTGTTGCATTAAACTACTTGCTGGAGTGGCTTCTCTGCTTATCTTATGCATTGATCCGTTGATTGTATTTGACATGTCCCCACTAGGTGGATTGCTGCCAGCTTATTTAAACAGGGACTCATTGAGTTTTATTCATCATGCAGCTTAGACGTCTTTGGTGTGAAGGTCAATACATCCCTGGGATTCCACTTGATGATATTCCCGACCTGAATTCATGTCTTTTATATCAGCAGTTTCAGGTGATTAACTGTTGCATTTCCAGAAAACGGCGCCATAAAGCTGCTGTTGAATCACTGGACTTTGTTACATCTCGAGCTAGTTCAAATTCCGAGGAATCTTCAGCTTGTGAAACCACAACGCCAAATACTTCCTATTATGCTCGAACAATATCCGGAGATGTAGTGCTTCGATTAGGAGCTGATAAAATATGTGACAACTTAACAATGCTAGAGACTGGAGAGCCTTTATATTCACCTATCATGCAGGTTAATCAACCTAAGATCTTATGGTGAAGAACGAGTTCTAGGCTATTTAACATTTGCTAATATGCATGTACATTCTCTTATAGGAACCACCTTTATTGACAGAAGACCTTATCAAGGAAACGGAGGAGTTTGTGCTACGGACAGGGAGGTCAGTTCAAGTATATGCAACTTCTTACTGATTTTCTTTTGTCATACTCAGTTGCTCTTGTGCATTTAATTATACCCTAATTTATTCCTATTTAAATTTATTTTCACAAGTTCCATACTTTTATCGGGATGACTGATGAGTATGGGTTGGGTGTCACTTTAATTTTTTATTCTTTACTATTTTTTGAATCGGCGTCACTTCAATTACAGTATCTTTGAAATTCATCAGTAATAAATCAGATCATATGCTACCTTTAATATAACCAGTGCCTAATATATAATGGCAACAACTGAAACTGATGAACTTCCTTTTTTCCTGGTTCTTAAATGCTAATTATGTCTTAATGCTTCTCACTGATGAAGCAACATTTTCAATTTATTAAATGTGTGAAATGGAAAATTGTACATGGTGTTACATTGTCTTGTTAATTATATTAAGTTTCTGGTTATTCTTTCTTCATCGCGATGAGTACATCGAAACATATGAAGTTCATTATCAAGTACAAAATAAAACCAAAACTCAAAGGCTTGGGATTTTGAAATAAAAAAAAGGTGTCTGAAGACTGAAACATTATATCCTTAATTCATTTTCTGCATCTTATTTTACGTTTTTTGCATCTTATTTTACATTTTTTGCATATACGGCAGTTCATATATACCTTCTTGTTTAGAATTCATTTAATATTTCCCTTTCAGTTAAGTCCATGAATAAATGCTGTTCCTTTCGTTATAACTTCTCCAGATGAACTACCCCAAAATGGCATCTTTCAGAGTACACCCTTCTTTATATTTCTAACCAGTGGTCAGACTTATTGTTAACATATTTTAGAGCCATCATTGTCTTTAATATTTACTTGTGCTACTTAAGTCTACCTTTCCTTGACACCCTATCTGAGTTGGTGTTGTAGATCTGTTGTGGAACAAGAAATCATAACTGTTTAGTTGGTGCTGTCTAAATCCTTGATGTCACATAGTTTATAAAACCGTATTCGACAATGAAGTCTGAATCATATCCATGCACCTGGGATAAAAGTTTTAGGTTTATATCATAAAAGAAGAAACATCTCTATATTGTTTATGTTACTTAACTCAGCATTTTCTTTTTAAGTTGTCTTTCTAGAGCCATCTTTTCTTTGCATTTTTTCAGTTTCAGCTTTATTAGCTCTATTTTCATCATTTTGTTTATTGTGCATATATGAGTTGTGTGGGAAGTTTAATGTTTGCACAGGATGCCAATCCTGCTCTCACATTTTTTTCTTCTTTAAGGGAATAAGTACATCCCTAGGGCATATGCTGCCTTATTGGTGATGCTGCTTTCATTAAAATATTGACTGCCGGCAGTCAAGTTTTATGTAATCTACAAAGTCAGTACACGTGTCTTTGTCTTTCCTTGAATTTATGTTCAGCATGACAATAGACAGCTAGATTATCTCAATTTGTTACTAAAGTTGTTTACTAACATAAGTTGCTGGTTATCATTTCTCAGTGTCGGAGCAGGATGCTCTCAACTTCTTTCTGATATGCAGGCTTTCAAGGTACAGTTTTATGACTAAGAATTTTGCATTTGTAGAGACGCAGTCCCATGTTAAAGTAGTCCCAAATGTTTATTACATGGTTCCGTACCAAATTTTCCATCATTTTTCTCAGGCAGCAAATCCAGGTTGCATTTTGGAAGATTTCATTAGGTGGCATTCGCCTCCCGATTGGACAGAAAATGATACTACCAGCGATGTGAATGAAATCTCTGACAGCGGGGATGTATCTTTGTCCAAAGGTCAACTGAGCGGGCGAATGCAGAAAGCAGGTAATGCTCTTAATCAGTTTTTGTTTGTTTTGTTTTTAAATGGAGACTAGCTCCTTATATTAATAGAAATGCATGCTTACAACCAGACGACAGACACGCCATAGTTAACCGTACAGACCCAAAATAAATAGTACCTCTAACCTAACTTTATCCAAGAAAATAAATAGACGACAGACATGCTCTTAATCAGTTGCTTGCAAATATTATTTATTGGTTGGTCAGTGACTAATGTCTAACAAGAGTGCCCAAAAATTTGATATCAAACGATTCTCAGTTACCTTTTGGTATGATTTTATATTTTATATTAGGGAAGTTTTTATGCATTCTTTTATGTGTTCATTGTATAGGATGAGTAGGGTAGGGTTAATCTATTTACATATAGCCGTATAGCATAGATGACCAAGTCATCTGAATATCGTCTGTGTGAACTATGCAAGTGTTAACTTAAGATTGGCTTTATCACGAGAGCAATCCAACGAGATACAAGAGACTCACCGATTATCACGAATCGACTCGTCAAACCAAACTGTGAATTGTATTGAAACAACCAATGATTTACAAGCTAAGGAACATGACAGCTGAAGATGTTATTTATACAGCCAGCAACTAATAACCGCTAGAGCTACAGATGCCATTGGATTGAGGGACACGCGTCCTAATCCTGGCCACTCTCGGTTACTAATATAAGCGTGATACAATCAAAACGCGACTTTCCTATTTATCAACTCCAAAGCAAAATAGTAAAGAGTTCATGATGTTTACATTACTCCCTGGGGAAAGCCTTGATTAGCACAGGCCAATCCTCCCAGGTTCCTTCATCGGCCTGTAGAAGAGCCCATCTTACCAAAACTTGACAAGCAGCAGCATTGTTGCGTTTACCAATCTCTTTGCTAGCAACTCAACAGGCTGCAAGATTGTCCTTCAGCATCCATAGGTGGTAGTACTCCTGTAATTGGATCTTGAGAGCTCACATGTTTCTTGAGCAAAGATACATGGAACACTGGATGAATTCTGCTCGCAAGTGGAGTTTATAAGCTACTAATCCAATCTTTTTTAGAATCTTGAAGGGACCAGCAAACTTGGGACTCAGCTTCCAAAGCTTACACTTATGGAGTGACTGTTGTCTGTAAGGTTTAAGCTTCGAATACACCCAATCTCCTACCAAGAAATTTATCTCACTCCTTCCCTTATTAGCCATCTGTTTCATTCTATTTGAAGCCCGAATTAGCTGAGCCTTCAACCTTTCATTCATTTCTTGCTTCTCAGCAACAAAAGTCTTCAACTGTAATAACGGCTTGATTGATCATGCTACCTTGAGGTGGTTTATAACCATATAAGGCTTCAAAAGGGCTCATGCTGATGGAAGAGTGGTGGTGGTTAGTTAGTGTTATACCACCATTCAGCCAAAGGAAGCCATTTACTCCATTTCTTCTGACAAGAGCCTGTCATACATCTCAAGTAACTCTCTAAACACTGGATCACTCTTTCTGTCTATCCATCTGTTTGTGGATGGTAAGGTTTGCTCAGGTTTTGCAGTATTCCACTGGCCTTTAAGAGCTCGTTTCAAAACTGACTTGTAAAGATTTTATCTCTGTCAGAAATAATGCTCGGGGGTAATCCATGAAGTTTATACACCACATCAATGAAGACTGATGCCAGAGTTAGTGCAGATAAAGGATGTGTGAGTGCCACAAAGTGAGCATACTTTGTGAATCTATCAACAATGACCCAGATTGTATCCATTCCCTCTGATTTTGGTAATCTTCTAATAAAATCCATAGTAATATGTTGCCAAGCACCTCCAGGTATTTGTAGTGGTGTCAACAAACCAGGAGAGGCCACAATTTCATGCTTGCTGATCTGACAAACATGACAAGCCTAAATAATTTCAGCTACTTGAGCCTTTAACCCAGGCCACCAAAAATCATTGCAATTCTCTTGTAGGTAGCAGCAACTCCAGAATGTCCTCCTAAAGCACTGGCATGAATATTTTGCACCATATTTTTCCTCAACTCTCCACCATAGCCAACAAAGATTGTCTTTATAAAGCAAAATATCAGCAAATACAGAAATTAATGATAAATTTGCTGGTGCAAATGCAAATTCAGCAAAAACATTCTCAGCTGTCTGATCACCATCATAACTCAGCTCTAACTCCTTCCATTGAAGATTTAAAACAGAAACAGCAAAAGATTCTACATCTACTCCTTCATTGCCATCCCTTCTAGACAAAGCTTCAGCTACTCTATTGCTGGCTCCCAGTTTGTATTCAATCTTATAGTCATACCCTAAGAGCTTAGTCAAATACTTTTGTTGTATGGGAGTTGAGATTTCCTGATAATGAAAGCACCATGTAAGATGTAACTTCTCCATTTCTCTACAGCTGAAATTATTGCTAGAAATTCTTTTTCATATACTGAGAGCCCAAGGTTTCTATTACTGAATGCTTTACTCATAAAAGCTAAAGGATGCTCTTCTTGTAATGACACTGCACCCAATCCTTCATAACAAGCATCTGTTTCAACAATGAATTGTTTACTAAATTCTAGGAGTGCCAAGACAGGAGGATTACACATAGCCTCCTTGAGTGCATTAAAGCACTTAGTAGCTTCTTCAGACCAAACAAATTTCCCTTTCTTTGTTAAATCATGTAAAACCTTGGCCTTGACACTGTACTGGGACTGGAATTTCCTGAAATAGCTTGCCAAACCCAGGAATCCTCCTCTCAATGCCATCAGAGTAGCTGGAATAGGCCACCTCCAAAAGCCTTACCACCCTCAGTTACATGCCCTAGATACTCAACTGAAGTCCTTGCAAATACACACTCTGTTTAGTATAAAGAGTATTCTTCTGTAATAACACCAATACAATCCTCAGATGCTCTAAGTGTGTATTCAAATCAACACTGTAAACCAATATGTCATCAAAAAATACCAAAACAAATTTTCTCAAGCATTCCCTGAATACACCATTCATTAATGCTTGGAATGTAGCAGGAGCATTTGTCAACCAATGGCATCACTTCAAATTCATACAAGCCAGAGTCAGTTACAAGAGCTGTCTTCTCGATATCATTCACACTCACTCTGATCTGATGGTAACCAGCTCTCAGATCTAGTTTGGAAAATATCCTTGCATGTCCAAGTTCATCAAGTAAATCATCAATAAGGGCTATGGGGTAAATATCTTTAATGATCAAAGAATTCAACCTCCTATAGTCCACACACATTCTCCCGTTCCCATCTTTCTTCTTGACCATCAAAATGGGGCTACTATATTGACTGTGACTGGGTTGAACGAATCCAGTTTCAAGTAAATTATTGAGCAACTTATCCGCCTCTTATCTCTGCAATAATGAACTTTTGTATGGTCTTTGTTTGAAAGGCTCAATGCCAGGTTTAACAGTGATTATATGATCACAACTCTATTAGGAGGAAGCTGTGTTGGTGTTGTAAATATACTCCCATACTCTTGTAGTAATGGTTGAAGTTCCTACTCATCTTGATCAATCTCACTATCCTTGGATACTTCCATAACAAAGAAACACCCCAGAACTAGGGGCATGCAGAACCCCGAAAACCGAAAATCCGTAACGAACCGGTCCAATCTGCCATTTTCGGATTGGGGTAAAGGTTGCCATTTTGCAGAAATTCGGGTTCGGATCGGATCAGATCAGGTTAAAACTCGCGGGTTTCGATTCCATACGGAGAAAAAATGTATATATATATAGTAAACTAGTAAGAGCTACACGTTTTAAAGTTTTTTACTCCTATATAGAACTTGTACTACGCTACTGACTACTCTTCTTCACAATTCACTTTCCAAATGACAAAACCTTACCTTCTCACCCCCAGCCGCCTCCCCGTTCTTCAGCCCTCTGCGGTTCAGCCGTTCTGCCCATCTCTCCCCCGTCACCCCGTCTCCGCCGTCCTCCACGACTCCCACTCGCCGGCTCTTCGGTTCTCCCTGCGTCGCATTCTTCGATTCTTCATGCCTTTAACCCGTCCAGTCGTCTCCTCCGTCTTCCTCTTGTCACCACCGCCGCGCCGTCTCCTACGTTGTCGCTTGAACACTTTAACTGGTGATGTTAAGCACTTCGATTCTTCGTTGCTTGAACTTTGAAGGAATGTGAATTTGATGTGTTTTTGGAACTTGTGATGCTTAGCACTTTAGTTGGTATGAATTTGAACATTGAAGGGAATGTAAGTTAACTCGGCTATTTTGTGTTTAATTTGGCTGAATTCATGTCCAGTTTGTCGATTTTTGTTGTTTTCTTTAAAAAAAATAAAAAATCAATGTTCGGTTTTTCCGGATTAAACCGAACCCGATCCGAAATTTCGGATCAGATTTCGGATTGACTAAATTTCGGATCAGTTCGGTTCGGGTTAACTGAATGCACAGCCCTGCCCAGAACAGCCTGTTTTCCCTTAGTTAAAGTTTTTCTTCAAAGTTTTACGAGACATCATTTTGAAACTAGCCATCTCAGGTTTCACTCCCTCTAGTACAATTTCTCAGTTGATCATGTGTAAAAGTGACTGTATTGTTTGTTAAATCAAACATGAGTGGACCAAGCTTCTTCATCAAGTCTACTCCAATAACCATATCATATCATATCCACCAAGTGGCAAGATCCTTACAGTTGCTGAGAAACAGTGATGTGACATTTTCCAAGTGAAATTTGAACATTTTGAATCACAATTCATTCTTCCTCCACCTGCTACTGAAACTATGAGAGGATTTGTTACTTCAAGTGCACAGTTCACTCTACTGGCAGTCTGGGGATCCAAAAAACTGTGTGTGCTCCCAGAGTCGATCAATATCAATAAGGGAACATTCTTCACTCTTTCCCTCACCTTAATTGTATCCACAACCTCTTGACTAGTGACAGCATGCACAGACAGCACCATTTCTTCTTCAGCTACCTCATCAGACTCTAGAGTAATTGGGACTCCAACCCTCACTTCAGTCACAAATAACTTTTTACACTTATGACCATAAGAGTACTGCTCATCACAATTGAAGTATAGCCCCCTCTTCTTTCTATCATCAATTTCCTCTATAGATAATCTTTTTACAGAACTCCCTTATCATTCATTACTATAGACTTTCCCATATCTGCAGGATTTCTAGTGTTTTTAGGTAATGGTAATTATTCACTGGTTTGGTTTTGCCTACATCCTCCAATAGAACCTCTTGTTTCCTAGCTTGCAACATAGCTTGTTCTAAAGAAGTAGGACTCAACAGATCAACCTATATGCCTAACTCAGCTCTTAAACCACTAATGAAGCTATCCAAAACATATTCCTTTGTCAAGAAAGCATTCGTACGCCTCATTAATTTCTTCAATTCATTTAGGCAACATTTCCACAAATTTGTCCCATCCCATGCCTTCCCTGCCTTCAACATTATCCTCAAACCAATTCTCCACAAATCCGTCGAGATACATGCCAGCAATAACTTCTTTATCCTCAGCATTCACTCAAATCACCAGAAAATATTTATTACACCTGCGCAACCATCCACGAAGGTTATCAACCGTAAACTTAGGGAAATCAACACGAGGACCACTAATACGAGTTGAGTTGGAATGATTACCTTCCATAACCGGCGATCGGCGGTTATGAATTGTGGAATCCTCCGATCGAGTAGTCAGTGGTGGTTTCCTTAGAAATTCAGACATCAATGCCGTCAAATTAGTGAGACTGTCCTTCAATTCACCAAATTCAGAACCGAAACTCGAGAATTCAGCCTTGAGCTCCGCCATTTCACCATTCAACTGCTCAGTTCTGGCACTGTGGTTTGGTTTTGTCTCCATTGCCACCTGAACTTCGTGAAGTGTGCGGATACTAACCTGGCTGAATGATACCAAATGTTAAGATTGGCTCTATCACGAGAGCAATCCAACGAGATACAAGAGACTCACCAATTATAACGAATCGACTCGTCAAACCAAACTGTGAATTGTATTGAAACAATAAATGATTTACAAGATAAGGAGAACATCAACCAAAGCTGTTATTTATACAGCCAGCAACTCCTAACCGCTAAAGCTACAGATGCCGTTGGATTGAGGGACACACGTCCTAATCCTGGCCACTCTCGGTTACTTATAAAAGCGTGAGACTATCATAACGCGACTTTCCTATTTATTAACTCCAAAGCAAAATAGTAAAGAGTTCATGATCTTTACAGCAAGTCATCTGAATTTGCTATATGTCCAGCTAAGCACATGCATGGTCAATCTTGTGGAGGTGATTTTTCTTGTCACCTAACATATTGTCCCATAAAACAATGCTACCCTCAATTTGTGAGGATTTCAAAGCATGTAAAGATGTAAAGGTTACCACTCTT